>VXBW01006790.1:819899-983533 GCA_013400375.1 Thinocorus orbignyianus
AGCATGTATAATGCTGGTGAAAACACGACACACAATTGAGCAATTACATCGGCTGTGCCAGCTCTCCAAAATGACAGTTCACTTGGAGTTACACAGCTCTGAACTTGTGCGAAAAGGGGCCTTGGTGTTCTTATTTGGCTGGTGGTGAGCAGTGTTCCTCGTGTCACAGGTCCTGTGATATTTAAAAACAAAAAAAATCTTAGGCTTGTTTTTTGGTTGGTTTGGGTTTTGGGTTGGACCTTTATTTCATTTTTTTTTCATTTCTCTGATGTCAGTTGGCTGCTATTTTGAAAAATTATGCTAGTCTAGAAGTCAAGCACCTTCAATTCCCTAATCTGCCACGGACTTCTTGTATAACCTTGGCTATGTCATGGCTGGTTTTTGTCTTCTAGTTTCCCACCTTTACAGTAGGGAAAATAATATTACAGAGGTGCTAAATAGATTAGCAGCTATAGGGGGCATAGAAATTGAAGAAAAAATGTGCAGATCAATTACTTACAGAGATATCTTTTCTATTTCAGGTGTGTGTGTGTTGGGGATTGGATTGGAGAGAGAGTCAGCCTGTCATAAACACCACTATTCCCCAGTCTGAAGAAATTTCTGAGCTTTACTGATGACATACTTTGGCAAAAAAACCTGTTTTCCTTGCCCCTTCTACTTCTTTACATATTCTGTCAGTCTGACTGCCTGTCAAGGCATCTTTATGCTAAAAGGATGACGAATGGGAAAGTTTCCACCAAAGAATAGTCTCACCAGAAGAACAAAAAAATTATCCAGTAGCTGCTGGAATGGATTGTAACGGCAATGGCCAAACTCCTACTCCTGTGACGGATTGTTATACAAGGACTGTGTGAAATCAGGGACCATGTCACTGAACTTCCTCCATTATGTCAGTAATTGAACATAATTAGGCCTTAGACAATAACGTAGTTTTGTATTAAAAACACATTTTCCCCTAGTGACAAAGCTACCATCTTTGTACATTAGCAGTAACGAATTGTATCAGCTAACACTGCTACATGGACAATAATATCAGTGACATCTGTTTGCAGAAAGTTTGAAGGAATTGTGCATTAAGGAATGTGAACTCCTGGTGTTTCCTGTTTTAAACTTGGTCTGAATTAGTTTCAACACCCCTTTGAGTCAAAAATTTTAAACACGACTTCGACACATACATGCTTGGTGGCAAACTTGCGGGGTTTACTGAAATACTTAGCCAAGTAAAATAATAAGGGCTGAAATAAATAAGCTGATCTCTAAGATCCATTTCCCATGGCTGAAAGTAACCGTGGAACTGGTATACAAAATAAGATTCCTCCCATCTGATTTTAGCCATTGAAAATTAAACCAGTAATGTGAATTCCTTTTGAAGTCCAAGGGAGAGAGAGGTTTCTTCCGAGTCAGTCCAGAATAAAATGACTGTCTAAAGAGCTATGAGTCATCTTTTAAAGATGCTTGTGTCTTTTCACTGATGACTAGGAACTCAATGACTACGTTAGACTAGATGACTACATTTTAGATTATTTTAGTTTCATAAATTAAATTCTTACCTGCTAACAGAATAGGTCAGAAAGCATCCACTCCATCCACCACAAGCTCCAAAACACTTCTCAAATAAAACTGACACATGCTTCAGAAAAAGAGCTTAAGTATTGAACTGACATTTAAATGGTTTTGAAAGTCCCAGGAAGTCATCTGTTTCCATCTTGGTTTCTAACTGTGTCTCTGAAGTCTTTTTGAAAGCCTGAACTAAACTTCTAAACCACGAAATTGCCATTAACTCTACTTGTATTTTCCATGTCTTCTTCCTAATTTTGTTGACCCCCATTCTGCCATGATATCTACAAAAATGTGTGTGAACAAAGAAGACGATATATAATGTCATGGAGCAGGCAATTATCTGGAGACCAAGAGGAATAACAATCATAGACAAGAGGCTTTGAAAGTGAACAGAAAATGGAATTTGCCAGAGAAAAAGGTGTCTGGGGAGGAATATGAACATTCACACTGTTTGAAGAGGGATTACTGTGAAAAAGAATCATTAATTCCAGTATCAGAACAGGTCCTTAGAGCAGGAAACTGTCAATGGCAAAGGTGCAGCATGTGGCTCAAAAGCACACATGGTTGGGTGATCTTTCACATGAGGAAAAATGACAGATTCTCACCAAGACAACTCAGGAAGAGTTCTTGCTTGGATGAATTTTCAGGCAGTCAATGAACAAAGTAAAGGAATGGTTGAAATTGGTTGTTCTGAAAGGAAAATTAGCAGAAGGAGTCATGTTACTAGTAGATCAGCCTTGAACAACCAGTAATTAACCTGTTCATTAAACGTTTTGCCACACAAAGTAGATGTGCACTAACGACAGTTACTTAAGGTACATTTTTCAGAGACATGCTCAGTATGGAGTAGAACCGGAGAGTCACCCTCGATGGCTTGAATACCCTGAGGAAGGTTTAATAGATAGTGGAATAACAGTGGATGGCACCAGAGATAAATACTAGCTAAGTTAAAATGAAGACAAAATACACAAAAAAAGTCTTTCCAGTAAATACACATCATATAATAACTTGGTGACACACCCTCATGCTAGGAATGATGTGCTTTTTACTGGCTTGTCACAGACAACACTTAGTGGCCAAGATGAGTGTGTTCTGAAGGAGGTTCAACACGTGACTGACAAATTTACATCTCCATGTGCTCAACTTGTTGATGCAGAAAGCCCTGAATTTTCAGAAAACAGACTACCTCGGCATCGATCCAGCAATCTCATCCCTTATACTTCCAGATCTGCATGCTGACAAACCTTTCTCACTATTAAGCAATGCCTGGAAATATTAAAAAGCAGATGGTACTTCCTCACTCTCCACTAGAAACAAACAGCAATGTAGGAGCAGTCATTCTGGCAGTTTTTATTTTTCACTTAGGCACCGGTATTGACTGTGAAAATCTGACTGAGCCTCCTTAGTGATTTAATGTGAGTAAATGAATTTTAACCGTGTTTCAGAGAAGCTTACCCATCTCACTGAAAGGGAAGGCATCTAGTTACACACACACACACACACACACACACGTATACACACATCCTCTGGTTTGTTTTCTTTGCCTTTATCCTTTATAGAGATACTGAAACCATGTTAATTTTACCATGAGAGCATGTAAGGCTAGATCAAAAGATGAATTACGTGGAGAAGGTCACCTTCACTTTCAGCGTGTCCTCTGCAGCAGTTGCAGCACCATTGATGTCTCCTTCTGCTTCCCCTTCACACAGCTCTCCTGGTACCAAACCAGTGTTCGTGATAAAACACCATTGCCCTGAATGATCCAATGTCCCACCCTGTGGCCGTACTTTGATTTATGCTCTGGTGTAACGTGGGAACCTCTCCAAGTCTATTCCCCAGCTGAGGTGGCAGCAACAGGTGAAATCTTCGCCACCAAGAGCTGCAAGGCTGAAATGAAACGCTGATACAGGTCCTCAAACATAGAGCTGTCCTGTCAAGATGAAGAAAAAAACCCACCCGTTTGTCATTTTAATAGAAACTGAAACATCTTTCATTTCTAGTAAAGCTGGCTTTGTGCATTACAAATATTCTCCATCATTCCTCCAAATGTCATCAATTTTCCATCCTGTTACCCCTTTTTCCTTTTTTTCATTTAATGTCCCTCGGACATTGTCATTTCTTTTTTATTTATTTGAGAGGATTATTTCTGGCTTTTATGAGACAGTTTTATGAGACATGACCAGAATTATGGAATAGTTCTCAAAAATGCCACATTATGCCTGATGTGCTGTAATTAGATGACAACAAATGCAGGCTTTTATGTGTGTTAGCTAGCTTGGGAAGGAAAAACCAATAACCAATTTATAATGTTTTTTATCGGCTTTTTTCTGGAAGGAAACCTAACACATAGCTTGAAACTTTTTGCTTTATTTCAGTAGGCTTCAGACCAACATAAAAATCCTCACAACAACAGACATATTTCCATTTAACAAACTATCACACTGTACTTCCAGTAATGCCTTTGCCATATATTTAAATCTGTGCACCAACAAATAAAAGGTAAATCAAACCTTGCCTAACAGAGACCTATATGAATAAGTCTTGCGTGTTGCTTGGCTCCTCTTCAACCTGATGCTCACATCCTGAAGGAACAAGGCATTGCAGCAGCTGGTCTTTTCTTTAAATGTTGATTCCTCATGAATAACTGGAAGGAGGTTCTTTAGGAAATTGGGGAGAGAGTTTCCAAAGGAAAAGGACAAATCAGTATCAGCAAATAATCCTTAGCTGACATTCACATTCTAAACCCATAGGATGACTAGATGATTTAATGATACATTTCAGCATCTGAGTGATTCAACACAGATTCCCTTTGCAGACCTCATCTCAGAGTCACTGCAAGTTATAGCCCGATTAATCTGATATGAAGGTAGATACTTAAACATGTTAGATGAATGATAAGTTGATGTACATATTTCAATGTAAGACAGCCTAGACTCTACTGCAGATCCCTAAATTTAAGGGAAGAGAGTTCTATCATATAGAAAGAAGGCTTGTTTTATTTAGAAGATGGTATAAATATTCAGGGCTTTGTTAAGAGGTAGTAATTTTTTCTTGATTCTAACTCTGACCAAGATACACCTCAGCTTTGTCTCTCGATTCTTCCTGGTGAAAGCTGTTAATAATGAATTAATTGCTTTTTCAGTGTTTTGATAAAATCAGAGATTCTGAGGTATAAAACTGACATTGACACTACCCCCAGATAAAACAAACCCTGCTTAAATGTAGTGTGGAACTTTGAACCTTTGTATTGTCAAGTTTGAACCGTCCTATTATTAATACTGCCACTGTTCCAGTCAAGAAAATGCAACCTACTCTCTCTACGTATTTAAACCAGTGAGATTTTGGTCATGATTTTTCTCCAGATAATTTGTGTCATGGAAAAACAAGAAGCAGGAGAAGGGGGATTTTTTTTTTTTTNAATAATAATAATAACAGCAATAATTTCATATTACTTTCAACTTTGTGAGCCGAATTCTCTCTTTCCTCTAAGGGCACTTATACTCCAAAGCCTATATCCATCACTCCAGTAAGTGCATATATTTATTTTCAAGATGTCCTTGTCTTTTTTGGTGCTCTTTGTGACACATGAAAAGCAATTTGCTTCTTTTCTCCTAGATGTTAATGCCTCCTTCCCATTTGCCCTGTAAGTAGTGATAAGAAAAAGAGCTAAACCAGCACTCCAGGATTTTATATATAAATTTGAACCATGAGTGAATTTGTTGCTTCTGAAAATAGGATGGCTGATGCCATGACTTGTAGCTGAATGAAGTCTCTGGCAGAGCTGTGCTTTCCTTGAGCAGCTCAGCCTGTCAGATGTCTTCCAGAGGAATCAGCATTTGAATTCTGTATGTAGACATTGAACTTTGATTATTCCTTTTTCCCTTCCCCTCCCCCTCCCCGACCTGTTCCCTTTTGGTTTTCTCTCTGCCTAAGAGGATGTCTAGCAGATAACACACAACAAACCAACATTTCACACAGTATAGAAGTCTCAGGACTCCTCATGGAGATTCAGAAGTATATGTTGGTGATACAGGCAAGCTGGTGAAGTTAGTCTCCTGGGACCTTTCCAACAGCTGATGTAGATATATGTTCTCAGACCAGATGTTTTTCCATTGTAGCAGGAGAAATTACTCAAATCAGAACTTTTTAAATTACAGCTAGACTGCTGGCAACCTTTAATTTTGCGAAGAAGCTGAAAGGGTAAGTCACAAGTTCTGATTTTTCTACTGAACTGCTACTATTTAATGAACTAACAGGAGCAGTGCAAACACAGGCTCCTGAAAATCACTCTCTGCCCTTTTTCTTCATGGCAATAGGAAAACACGCACAACCAGAATTCTTTAGAATAATTAAAGCTTAACTTTGATCTGCTCTTCCCACCTTATCCCACAGCCTCAACAGGCAGTGCCCACTTCATGGCGAACTTCTAGCAGTCAGTGTTTGGATACAATCTTGAATCACTAAAATAATTTCAAAACTGTGTTATAAAGATCTGCTCCCTATGAACGACACAAATGAGAACTGAGATTATTAGGGAATTGAGAGGAAACGTAGTAAAAAATTCACCTTCACCTGAAATGAAATTAATTTGGACTTATATCTCTGGGAATAAGTAACTTCTGTGTGCTTCTGTATTAATTTCATGGATATATGAATTATATGAGAAATATATGCATTTGATGGGAAATAAAAAACTGCTTTCTTTTTCTATTATGATCAATCTTTTTCAACTGAATGGTGCCTTAACAAAAAAAAAAATGCCCCGAGTCCCATCCCACCACTATTCCCCTGACTTTGAGTGCTAGACATCACAAAATTAACATCAGAAATTTAGGAGCCACCACACAACCAGAGGTGAATATTCCAGATAAGGCAATCCACTCAGGTATAATCCTGTCTCCCACTGAATCAGGAAATAGAAACCGTAAGGTCTGGGGAAAGAAAAGGGGAGACCCTCCAACGATACAGGAGGTTTGTCCTGGCCATGTCCAGGACATTCTACAGGGTGACTTCCCAGGGACTGAGAGACCTTACCTGAGTGAGAGGGTAAGTGATTAAGAAGTATACATATGGTATATGGCATGCTATTAAGGTCATGAGCGGAGCACTCTTTTAAAGATAGGAATATCTAGCCCACTTGTGGTTTGTGTTGTTACTTTTTGGGATCGCTTGTAGGCTGTAATAGTGTATTTTATGGATTGTTTTGAAATTACAATAGTGTATTTGCCATTGTACCCATAGAAACTACAATAGTGGCCTATTGGACCTGTGAGTGAAGTCCAAATAAGTTGTTAATTTGAACCTCTCAGAAGTCCTTTCCCCTTTTTGCCACAGTAGTCAGTAGAAAACCAAAGAGCAATTACAGGTCAATGTTATGACTGGGTGGGAAGTAGGGAGTAACTCAAAACTCACTACATTACACAAAAATATTCATTCACAGACACCGTTTTGCAAATAAACACATTTTTGTAGAACGGAACTGAAACTGCTTTTTGTTGCAGTCAGATTTTTAACATTTGTTATTTGTCCAACTCCATTTAGAAGCATAACTAATTTATGTCTTTTCTACTGTTATTTTTACCTTCTCTAAAGGTTTATATTACCTGGGGAGCAAAACAAAAAGTTTTCCTGTTTTGCAGGTGTGAATAACTTCAAGAAATAAACCTGCTTTGGTTTTTTTGTTTGGCTTTGAAACTCATGCATAGCAATGGTATTCAGGATGAGCAGCTCATAAAAGCTAGGATTAAAATAAACAGCAGTAAAGAGGAATTTCAACAAAACAAATGGAATTTAGAGAGTAAAACCATACTGCCAAAAACTTCAATACGGCAAAAGATAAAATGAACAGCATTTAAAGGACTGTCTGCAAAATAGCTGAAGGATGGGGAGTCAACAGCAATGTTGCTGTCATTCTGCAGATTGACAAAAATGATGATTCACCATCTGGCGACCACAAATTAATGGGAAATGAAGCCTGTGTGTTCCAGAGCTAATATTTGCAATACACTGACACAGAAGCTTCCTCTGGCCCCTTGCTGCTGCTAGCAGGGTGTGCATTACTTGTCTAGCAGGAACTTGTGTTGAATTATAAACCAGGCAGCTTTGCCCAGGCAAGAGGCTCGTGTCAAAGCACATTTTGTACCACCAGGGAGAAACAGGTAGTAGCAATGCAGCGTGGCTTCCCACCACCAGCTGTATTAGACGTGATGACCTGCAGGTTTTTTTCATGCAGCACTGATACTCCGTAACTGGGTAGATTCCTCATAATTATTGCTACTTGGAAGTAATTGAGTAAAGAAAATTAACATCAATTCCTGCATCATTTGCTTCACAGTACCAGTTCCAATTTTATTCAACATCTAGAGATGTTTGTCTTTTTGTTTTTAGCACATTGATTTTAGAATAAGTTAGCCAATACTGAAAGAAGGGCTTGATCCAAAACTCACTGTGCGGTATTTATGTTGATTTCTGTCAGTTTTGGGTCAATGTTTTCACAAGCGGTTGAAATTACTTTAGTAGTATTGAGTGAGGAAGGATTTGGGGGGGAAGAGGTGAGGCGAAAAACTATTTTTTAAGGGATTCTGAAAAATAACAATAAAAGGGAAAAAAAAAACCCCGAAACCAGGACATGTTCTGATGTGTAACAATGATCTTTGTCATAGAGTCCCAACTGGCCTTTCAGATTTGCAAACTGATCCAGCCAGATTTTCAAATGGTGGAAACAATACATAAAATTCTGTGCTACGAATGTATTGATGTCACAAAATTGGCTTCAAAACATCTGTTAATAAGAGAACTTTATATTATTGCAACAGAGTGTCAATGATGTTCTTTTGATGAGCTCTTGTGACCTAGGGGCCCAGCGGTCTAGGATTTTCTAACCCAAAAGAGGATCCAGGCTGTAAAATCTTTGATAGCTATCATTTAGGAAATATGCATCTTGATTGCAGATGAGGGAAGGAAAAAGAAATTCCTGTAATGTCAGTTCTTGGACAGGGAGGCAAGAAAATTTGCCGGCAGATAAAAGCAGGCTTCAGTAGGTATCTAAGCTATTTTAGCTATTCAGTAACAGTGAATACTTGATCAACCAGGAGGTATCTAGAAAGCTTTATTGATACATCAGTATAGGATGAACAGCCATTTAGTAGTTGAACAGCCTCATTAATAATGTTGTACCTATGGAGAAGTCACAACATTTCTAATGAGCCAAATTAGAATGAAAAAATTAAAAATTGCACGGTAATTTTGGGAGAAAATGATGGATCTAAAACCTTTTCATTCTGTTCCGAGAGCTCCAGAACCACTTAAGATTTCCAGGGGAAAATTCATGTCTTCCTTCTTTGGCAACCCAGTTAACACGTGAAAAATTAAGTAACAGATTTTTCTCCGAAAGACAGATCTTGCAGGTGAAATGATTGATGGGTTGACTTGACCTTCCTTATTCCTGTCCCTAGGCATACCCTTGCTCCACAGTTGTGTGATCAGCATTTTTACGTAAATTGCTGAGAGTAAAATTGATAAGTGAAATAAAATTATGGAAAAGAGGCAAATCTTAATTTCTAAAGCCCATCAAAAGTATAATCTGATCTTACTCTAGAAGTATGAATGAATCACCATTATTTTCTAAAACCTTCACAAAATGCATTACTAATTTGTTTTTGGTTGGTTGTTGATGCTTTTTGTTTCATTTTTTTTAATTAGTGGAAAAGGAAAGGCAAAGATAAAAGCTCAGATATCCACAGGATTTTTGTGATTTTGCTGAGTCCTGTGACACATTGGAAAAATACAGGGAACTCTAAAGTGGAAAATGCAGGAGAAAATACCAAAGTAACCTTCAACAAAGCATAAGGCACAAAAATAAAGTTAAACGTAGAGAGAGACTAGAAGGAAGTAATGATATAATCACAATGGGCAGCTTTATGAGCACAGAACCCAGTGACTGGTTGAGGTGTGTGGTAAAGAAAAGATGTAAAGAGAGATGTAAAAGTGACCAACAAGTTAACCTGTTAATAGTAGGAATCCCATCTCAGCTCTGACAGGCAGAGGAGGCAAAGTAAATAAGTCTTTGACAATTAAATAATAGGGTCATTGAGGGTGACCTAACTTACTTAATTTAGAGTTAACAGCTTGTTAGTAAATGGAAGAGGATGGGTGAGCTTCATAAAATGCATTAGAAAACCTCAGGTGAGAGTAAATGGGAGGCAGTGGGCTGACATCCTGGTGAGAAAGAGAAAGTAAAAGCAGTTTCTACTGTGTTTAAAGAGTGATCAACATTAAAGAAAGAATATACAGTGGAAATGAGATGGTAAGAACTTGAGTTTTTCGTGTGCATAAAAGATAACATTTTCAATGTTAATTAAAAAGGATTTAGATGTGAAATACCTCTATGTTTAGGGAAAGTCCTAGGTCAATGAATTGATGGATCAGTGTGATAGTTGTATTTATTCAGTGGTTGACAGAGGAAATTGTGCAATAAATTAGTGAAAAGACTAAGAACTGTGCAGCCCTTTTGGGTTTGAAACATCAGGTAAGTTTCCTTGGAAAACAGAGACCATGGAAGGGATTTGATTAATCTGATTGCATCGACATCTAGGATACAGGTATCCAGACTGCAGAGTTCAGGAAATTACCTGGTCACCTTGGGTGACCCAGGACAGTGAGGACATAAAAGTCATGAAAGGGTAGAGAAAGAGTGAGCAATCATCCTCTGAAAGATAAGAGACATGAGTGATGGTAGTGAGAATGGTGTAAGAAGTGAGCATGAACTGAAAAAAAAAAAAGCCGGGGGGAGAGGGAGGCTAAAATGGAATTAAGGAAGAAAAACTCCAGAGGGCAGCTGCAGATAAGGAAAATGGGAAACAATAGTAGTTGGAAATAAAAATGTATATTAGGATCTGTTTTTTTAATGACTTTTTAATAAAAAAAAATAATTCAATAAAAGAGAAAATTCTTGGATTGTTCAGGATATAAAAAGAGCACAGCTGCCGCTTAAAGTCCAAGCTGGTATCACAGAATAAACACAGAAAAAAAAATAATCAAGGCTAGTAGGAAGTGCACAAATGACGAATTTGGCTTTCTGGATGAAAAAAGAAAATGGAAGGAAAAATTTTGATGGGGAGAATATTGGAAGTGTAAGGCGAAAAATTAAAGGTGTGTTTTGCAGAAAAACATGAAAACAGAGAAAACTGTGAGTATTCACGTGGGTGAGCAAAGGAACAGATTAGAGATTTTTATCAGCTGGAAACTAATTAATTTTTTCTGTGTGTTTCTTTCAGCTGAACCAGTTCCTCTGTCTGCCTGCAGAACCACAAGTGCCAATAAAGGAGAGGTGAGGAAGTGGTCATGGACGGTTTTCTTCTGTTAGTCCACTAACATGTGCCAGAACGATGTCCAAATTGGTGACAAACATGGGATTTGAGATTATTACTCTTGAATACATCTGTTTACAAATAAATTGTAATATATGTAGAGGACAACACAGGAGGATCTGGGAGTCAGTTTTCTCTTGAATACTGAAAGAGTCCTTAAGTGCTCACCTTCTATTTTCCTTGGCTGGTGAGAAAAACCTTACTTTATTTTTGTTTTACATCAAGTTCTTTATTAAAGGTTTTTGGTTTTGTTTTCTTCTACTACCCTTACTAACATTTTTCTCTTCAGGTTTTTGTTTGTCCCCTTTCATTTTAAATGAAAAATGCAATAGAAAAAGATTAAATAAACACAAAAGATATTAAGTGAGAAGAGAGAGGTTTATTTATTTTGTTCAGGTCTCAAATAAATGGATGTTGCAATGAATAATAAAACAATCAGTATGTCCAGGCTGGGGGGAAAAACACAAACAAACAAAACAACTAATTCACTGAATTTACACAAATGGAGTCAAATACTGGTACAAAGAATAATTCTGTAAATGAGATTGTTGTGGTTTTTTGGTTTTGTTTGATTTTTTTTCCTCTTTTCACTCTGAATAATTGTTATTCTAAATTTTTTTTGCATTCATCACTGTTATATCCCAAGCAAACTGGAGCCAAGAGGAGAAGAACTGAAGTACTACAGCTTATTTAGGTCTTTTCATTCCAATTTCTCCAACAGCGAGCAAACAACAGTTGTACCATAGGTGTGGGGGACATGGGCAATAGCAAATTAAGTTGCGCTGAATTTTTAAATCACTGAACCAGGGACTTCACTTCTGGATAAGTTAACAGCAGGTGAATTCCAGGGGAGTAGATGAGACACGAAAAAGATTTTATGTGGATTTCATGTTGTTTTTTCATGCATTCAAAATACAAAAAATTCACCCCTTAAGGAAGAAGAAACAATTTTAAAATGGGAAAAAGGAAAATATCTGTCTACAGCAAACCAAAATTATTACGTTATTTTTTTCTTCCATACACTAAAGTTAGGAGGGCCACAAAAATTTGCCGCCTTCTCGTCAGGCAAGAGCAACTACTGAAAACATTCTTGACAGATTTGCGTAACCTGTTCTTAAAATCCTAATATCAGTAGCTAGTTTAACTCACTGCAGTGTTGCACACTGCTGGATGAGCCTGGATCTGAATCCCAAATCATGCTTCATCAATAAACTACTGCAGCACTATTGACAAAAGCTTAAATGAAAGTTCGTGCTATCCTGCTTCTAAAAGCTTGTAGAGTGAAAGGCATTAAATACTGAGAAGCTGGAGAGTTCACAGAAGGCCGACAGCTAAAGACAGCATTCAGAAATGGAGTGGTCTATTAGGATAGATGTATCCATGACCCTGACAATATGGTATTTTATATTTTTTAGTTAGACACAATTTGGCATAAAATTCTAAAATCTTCAAGTGTTAGACTCTTTCATCACATTACCTCGCATCTGTTGTCTAGGTAAGCAGGATGTTTTACCTTGTTGGTCTTTCCTTTCTATACCTTGTTTTTCATTTTCATCTATTCCTTCCTATTTTTTCTACATTTTGTTAATATCATTCAGTAAAACGTTTCAGATGCTTCATGGGTAATGATAAATATAGTTACATCTTTTAATCTTGGCAATGTAATAGGACCAAAAATATATATAATTCATACAGCCTGTTCCAGAGAAAATTGTTTCGTCATTTCCATTTTTATACTTGGGAGGTTCATTCTTGCTGTCAGGCTTGGAGAACATTTAGATAGAGACATAGACACAGTGATAATCCAGGAGTGTTTTAAGGATGTTGGTGACAAGGACATGAAAGAATTAGTGTTATCTTTGGGTTCTTTATAATCAGGTCTAAAAACCTGCTAAGGAGATCTCAACACACTAGATCCCACACATACACAAAATAGCAGTCAGTTTATGCCCTGAAGATCTTCTGGGGGATTGCTAACAGATTTACTGCATTGACTATTAGATCTAATCGTCTGAAGTGATGCTGCTCCAGGACCTCGAGAAAAGTCCTGAATTCACAGGTTTAGACCCTGGAAAATTTATACTCTTTAGGCTTCACTTAGTTAAGTTGGATAAATCTCCTTTGAATAAAAATCTAATGTGGAGAGAGGGACCTACATTCAGGTTCATTAATCTGCAGTCTTAAATTTAGGTATGTTAACCTTGCTACTTTACCAGGGAATCCTACCCTGAAATATCAGTTGCTTCTCTGCTTAAAAAAAATTGTTTTAGGACTTCAAGCTAGTCTCTTGCTGGGGTTTTATATGTTGTTGGGTTTTTTTGTTTTCTTTCGGATTGGTTTGTTTTTTCTTTTTCAACCACTGCTGCGAAGTTCCCAGCCATGAAGACGTGCACTGTTCTAAGAAAGATTTCAAATTTTCAGCCATCCTTGAGGAACTAGAAATACTTACTAGAAATAATCCAAAGATTTCTTGGAACTTAAAGACTGCAGCTGCTTACTGGAAGTTCACCTGTGCCTGAATAAACTGACAAATTCCCTTGCCCATCTCCTTCCTAGATGGAATCTGGGCTGACTCTCAAGTGCTGATATTGTCGACTTGTCAACTATGAAGGCAACTGTAATGCATCAAGTACAATCAAAAAGTAGAAACATTAACGTGTGTTCTTAGTGGAACTGCAATCAATCCCTTAGGTCAGTGCTACTTTCTGCCTTCAGGAATCATTTATACCTACGCCAGTCAGTACTGGGGTGTTTTGCTCCAACTATTACAAATTTCCTAAGCCAGAAAAGGTTAAATTCATAGGAGAATTAGCTCCTTCTTTTTTTTTTTTTTTTTCCCCATTTTTTCCTTCCTATTCAGTTGTGAGCCAAATAATACCTGTGAAATACATTTTGAAAAAATCTACACAACACCTTAGAACTCTTCTCTAGATTTAGCCCTCTGAAGCTCTTTACAGGACCAAGAGTGAAAGGATTTGCAAGCGTTCAAAGGTCTCAGCAACTTTTGTACCTTTCCTCAAGAAGAAATTTCAGAGGGTGACACTGGCTTCTTCCTTTTCACCTTTCTTCCTGTGGACTTCCATCACCAGGGCTGAGGGTTATTGGGAAAAAGCGAAACACAACTAGTGCTTCATAATATTCCATCAGACATCTGGCCTTGCGGTAGGTTTTACCCAGGCAAAAGATGGACCAAGTTGTTTTCTATGGACCTCACCTTGTTTTCAATGGGAAGCTGCAAGCATTCAGCTCCTCACAATATTTCTTCATATATCCTGTTGATACTTATGTATTTACTGATTCAGACTGATATTTCCAGTGAATTACCTAGAAATGATTTGTCATTTAGTAGAAAGATAAAGTGCCTACTGTTGTGAGATACACCAGGCAGGCAGAGTGTGGGGTTTTTTTGACCCAATATGTATTGCCTGGAGGTCTTAAGCTTTTGACAGGCATCTGAATTTTAATTCATTCAACTACGAGGAGTTTGCTGAAAATATAACTGGACAGATAATCTTACATAGCTGCTTACTTCTAGAGTAGGTGATTAAAACAGGTCCACAATTTGAGGTCTACAAATATGAGTATCAGTGTGTCTCCTGTTCTGCAAGTCTTGCTTCACAGGAGGGTTTTTACTGATTAAGGTTAAGTTCCCTCCAGAAACAATGTCTTACAGCTTACAGTACGTGTTACAATTTCAAGAGAGTACCTCATCACTACAAATCTCAGGATCCATTTCCGAAATTATTTCAGCTAATTGGAGTTATGCAATGACTCCTCTTACACTTATAGTTTATGTCATCTTATAAATTTCCTGAAGGTCTTTAGGGTGCTTAAAGAGTGAGTAGGCGGTTTTCTGCAAGTATATTTTAAGTCCTGTATTACCCCAGTCTGATCATGTTCGAAGCTGCTTCCATAGCAACACCTAAAAATATTATTCATTTCTAAAAATAATGAAGTCTTTTAGTCACTAAACACATGTAATTCCCCTTTTGTGACAAACAATATAGTCACCTCTCTTATACAAGCTAAACTTTGGAAATGTTTTTATTAATTTTGAAGAGATTTAGGTAACTTGCCAAACACTTTCACTGTTAAAACTGTCCTTGAGCAGTGACAAGAAATTTTTAATTTTGGCAAAATATCCCCTCTCTAGTAATATGGCCCTGTAAGTAATTACAAAGATGAGTTCATCTAAATTAAGATATGAACTCTTCCTATTGAAGTCAGTGGTATATCTCCATACCCAAAAGAGAAGAAGAGATAGGGCATGAAATGAATGCAAATAACAGGTCAGTTGTTTGCAGTATGGATGAGACAAGTTGGATTAAAAGTTTTAACTGTTTTACAAGAACCACAGAGGACCAGAAGACCTGTGGGTTGGGCCCAGGGAGGTATAGTCCATGTAAGTATCAGTTATGGGATCTCAACTCAGGGATTTCTGTTAACATTTTCCATGTTAATAATTGACTACATTGTTTTCTCTTCAACATTTATATTTTAGAGTTGAGATGCAGTCACTGGGAGAAGACCATTGTACTCAAAGTTTAGATCTCACTTCAATGCCCTTGGAGCAAGGAGGTGACCTCCAGGAGGCACTTTTCAACCTAAATTATTTCTATATTACACTGTTCCTATACAACTTTATTATTTCTCCAAAGCCCAGAGATGAATGGAATTGTTGTGGAAATAAGTCTCACAATCTGGAGATTTTTTCAGGAAGGAGCTCAGTAGAATCCTACGTTGTTCAAGGCTGATGGATCCTCCACTGGTTTTGGAAGCAGAAAGAGTATGGACATGATCTGGGGAATAAAATCATAGCTTAAAGGGACCAGTCTTTGAACGCAACTAAATTAACTGAAAACAGTCACGTGATAAATGTTCTCTGGTTTGCTATTCTCAGTCCAGAGATATCCAGCTCACCATTTACTGAAGAGACACCACAGCTGGTCTTGCACACCTCTGTAGAGTTATCTGTAGGCTTGTTCTTTCCTTTTCACAAAGGAATTTAGTTTAATGGTCTTGATTTGGGAGGGTAGTGATGTATCAGGTGATCACTTAAGTTTCCTAATTCTCTTGAGTAGAGAATTTTTGAAAGGGAACTAAACATATCAGTGACAATCAAATGTTCTACAGCTGCCTTATCTCTTCACAGTTAGGACAATTCACTCATGGAAACAAACAAGCTGTTAGAATGAATATAATAATGTAGTGTAAGGTCAACAAATGCTTCCTGAAAGAAAGATATGTCACACTACTGAACAGTCTTTAACAGGAAATTTATGAGTCTCATGGATTTGAGAAACTGAAGCCTTCTAACCTTGGAAATTGCTTTTAGTGCTTGTGGTGTCAACAGAATGGTCTTGTAATATTTTCTGTAGAGATATGTACTTTATGTTGTGGCAGAGCAATAGGAATGTTTTTTCTGAACATGAGATGATGATGAACAGTGGCCCTTGGTGACCAGGACAGGAGAGAACTTTGGAATAAAGTGGATTAAGAATAGGAAAAGTATCTTTGATTACTCCCTCTCTTCAAGAGAAAGAATTATATTTTCAATACAAAGACTTGAAGGACAGAGTGATCCATTTTCTATT
Source organism: Thinocorus orbignyianus (assembly GCA_013400375.1). Classification (NCBI taxonomy): domain Eukaryota; kingdom Metazoa; phylum Chordata; class Aves; order Ciconiiformes; family Thinocoridae; genus Thinocorus; species Thinocorus orbignyianus. Next base: position 836,422 of record VXBW01006790.1, read on the forward strand.
AGGACTCTTAAAAAGGTACAAAATTTCAAGTTATCATTGAAACTGAGAAGCAGTGTGAGAGGTTTGCTCTCCCATGGTAGGGCATGTTGAAATGTAGTACCCTCAGATTTCCTGAAATTCAATCCAATCGATCACTGGAGTATTACTAAGTTCCTCTTAAGAGTCCTCTCTGTCTTTTCACATCTATTATAATACCCTGTCTCTCATGTTCCTCTTCTCTAGAGTAATAACCTTCCATGTGTTGTATTTTCTCAAGCTCCCTCACTCCCTTCATAACATCATTGACCCTCAAGCATAAATTACTGACCTTTTCAAACAGAAAGGCAAGAGAGGACAGTACTGGTTGGTCAGCTGGCCAAGGACCCATAGAGATTGTCTCAATTTCTCATCATTGATGTGAAAGAAATGACACAGGGGCCACCTGCAATTTCTGCACTGCGTGTCATGCCGCTCTTCTTTATGTTAGAATATAATGTCTTTGAGATTCTGATACTTTGTTGAATTTGTCTAAAATTGGCTACTATTGGGTGAAAATACTCCTTCCAGTATTTGAAGGGAGCTCCAGGAGAGCTGGAGAGAGACTCTTTCTCAGGAAGTGGAGTTATAGGACAAGGGATAATGGTTTTAAATTGGAAGAGGGGAGATTTAGATGAGATATTAGGAAGAAATTCTTTCCTGTGAGGGTGGCGAGACCCTGGAACAGGTTGCCCAGAGAAGCTATGGATGCCCCATTCCTGGAAGTGTTCAAGGCCAGGCTGGATGGGGTTTTGAGCAACCTGGTCTAGTGGGAGGTGTCCCTTCCCACGGCAGGGGCTTTGTAACTGAATAATCTTTAAGGTCCCTTCCAACTCTAACCATTCTAGGATTCTATGAAAAGAGATTATAGTATACACAGACAAATAATATGATTGCATATCCCATATTTCTTTATAAAACTAAGCCATCCCCTGCCCACACAAAAATAAGCACACATTTTTTTTTCCTGTAAGGTTTCTCCATCACGCAGCTGTCTAGTAATAAGTAGGTTAATGGTAAGTTGTGATTGCTTTTTAAAGCTGGTTTTAAAACTGTTCATCTTCCTCTTTTGGACTAAAATATCCCATTAATTTTGTAATCTCTCTACTTGTTTCTCCCAGTGCCATCTCCAGCTTCCTTTTATTTCATTCATCTGTTATATCTTAAAAGGTCTTTGTGGTAAGGGTAGTTATTTTTTACATCTCAATACAACATCTGTCCCAGCAGGTCCCAAAAGTGGAAAATGTCTCAGGCTGATACCTCAGTATTACAACAAGATCCTGAGCATAATTTCTAAGAGCACAAGACTTCTTTAAGTATATATCAGAACCCCGACCGCTGAGAGTTTGCCAGTAGTGGTTCACGAAGAAATTCATGTAGGACTGTGATGGCTGTTTTCTTTTTAAGTTTCTTTGTTTTTTTTTTCTTTTCTTTTTTTTTTTTTTTTCTCCCCAAAAGTAAACAAACCTATCCTGGCACCTCTAAGTGTAAGGCAGTTTTACTTGAAAGCACAGAGCATAGTGCTACTGTGCTTAACAGGCACTCTCTTGTTATAACCCTTACATTGATCATGAGCCAGGCTAGGAAGCAGGGAGTAAACATTTCCACCATGCCTGGAGACACGATGTTCGGAAAGCTTTGTTTAGCATGTTTTTATAGATTTGTGGAACAGTCAGTCCTACTACAGTGCTGTTGTCAGTTATTGATATTACCATTTAATACACTTCACTAATGAGTGGAACTGCAACCTTAATCACCACCAGACAAACAAGCCACCAAAAGAAAAAAAAAGAGAGGAAAACAGCTGACTGGAATGTGAATTCTCTTAATTGGGCTCACCATTCATCTCATGGGGTAACTAACATTCAAAGGTCTATAACAGTGTGTGAATGAAATATTAGAAAGTTGAGCAGATGGATCAATGTTGGGTAGATGGAACAGAAAGGAAATATATACATACTATGTGCAGAAGGTTTGTTTGGATTTTTAGACAGTGGATTTGACAGGTGAACCATTAGCATGCGTGGAAAGAAAGGAGGATTACCAGTTTATAATACTGAGAACTTAAACACGTACGCCTACTTCCCCATTTGCGGTGTATTTTCTATGTTCTGGTGGGTACGCTCATGTAATGTGATGTTCAACTGTGTGTGGCTGCATTTCATCACAGGATGAAGTGCTGCTCGTTTGTGAGATGGATTACTCTGTCATGTGTTAACAACACAGCAGTGGATGATGGGGCTCGCCAGACATTTTCAGCTGGAGCCACTCTCGATAAGTACTTTCTGTGGAAAACAGCGTTTTTATCAACTACCCAACCAGCTGTCAATCAAAGTAATTTAGTTAAATGTTCTTGATTGCTTCCGGATGCTATGTTTCAATTTTACTCGCATCTCAATTTTCTCTATAGAAAATTCTTGTGTGACAAACTGCATACATCGACATATAAATCACAAAGAGACTCCTATGAATCATATTCTTCCTTATGAGTCAGAAAACAAATTTTGTCCAATGAAGATTTATGACTCTTTAAGTTCCAGGTTAAGTAACAACTTCTCTGTTTTTAAAATCCCATAATCTCAGAAAGATGTCAGTGTATATTTTGTGGGAGTTAGAGTGCAGTGGATGAGTTGTTTGACAGGACTTTGGATCCATTTCTTCACACAGTGAAGGCAGAGTCCTAGACTATATGGGGAAACTCAGAAATAAAAGCTCAGGGAGTCAAGTCCAGACTTAAGCAGGGCCATGTAGTTTAGTCTATTAGAGAGAGATGCTGCCCAGCTTATAATAGAAGGGATGCTCATGAGCAGAGCAGCTGATAACATCAAGATGATTTGAGGACCAGTTCCAACAAAGTGAACTTCCAAAATCACTGTCTGTTTTTTAAAACCCTGCAGTGTTGTCTGACACTTAAAAAACCCTAATACTCTACAATTTATTTATTTATTTTTTAATGCAGTGCATTATGAAATGTCATTTATATTTAGCAGCATTTCAATGTGGAATTTTTATTTTTTTTTTTAGGAAAAAAAAAAAAAAAAAAGGCAAGCAGTTCCTTCCTGCAAATTAGATTTTAAAGAAAACAGAAGAGCAGAAAAGACAGCTACAAATTCAGGAAATCAACAGCAATTGTATTCATTGTCACAGTAGAACTAATATAGTTTTTGACATTTTGTTATATTTCCATTTGTCAGGAAATTTCCATACAACTGGATAGTGATGGGTTGATAGAACCTTTTTCACTCCAAATAAAAGAAATGGATTACTACCTCTTTTGGTTCAGAAGGATGATAAGGTGATGCTCAAAAAAGGTGAAACTAACAGTTTATTTGTGGAAGCAATCACTTATAGTGTACAGCAAAAATCCTGCCTATGCTTGTAAATGTGCTGCATGTCAACTAGTGTTGTTGTGGAATGAGTGGCTTCTGTCCATAAACAATATTGTTACCAGTCACAGGTTTTCCTGTATAGTGTTGGAACCAATTTTCAGATAGCTTTATCATAATATGAAATGAAACATAGCAGCTGGGAGGAGAACCATGTAGTTAGAAATGAGCTGAGCCTCCTCTTGCTCCTAAACCACACCATTTTGGTACCTTTACAATTCTTTGACTATACCTATTGGCCTTCTGTGACTCCAGATTTATCTTTATTACACATAACAGAATCACAGGATAGTTGAGGTTGGAAAGAACTCTAGAGGTCTCTAACCCAACCATGCCAGTCATCAGAATCTATTAGGCCAGGTTGCCCAGGGCTGTTTCTAACATGTTTTTGCATATCTCAAGGGAGGGAAACTCCAAAATCTCCCCAGGCAACCTGTTCCAGCATTTGATAACCATCAGAGTAAAGAAGGCTTTTTTCTGCTTGAGTTTTCCGTAATTCAGTTTGTGCCCATTGCCTCACATCTCAATATATCTCCTGTCCACTTTAGTTACAATTCTCAGTAGAAGCTGTTCTTTACACTTCTTTTTCACAATGTATTGTTCGTGGTCGTGACATGCTTCTGTCATGTCACAACTCAGCTCTAAGATGTTGTGCTTCAGTGGTGTCTTATATGGCATTTACTGAGGAGAAGTGTCATAAGAAAAGTATTTTTTTAAAGAAACATTTTGAAATGCCAATAGGAATTATACCCCTGACAAGCCAGTCAAGCAAATGTAGTTCCACAGTAGCTACAGTAACATTATCAATTTCTGTTGATTCATAGATGTTAAAGCTCCCTCAAACCTCCCATTTTAAGCCAAATGCGGTGTTGAACTCGACAGCTCTCTCAACCATACTGTCCTAACTTGCAGTTCATTTGCCTTCCTGCTCAAGGCACACTTGCCTGCAGGCAGAACTGCAGCAGATCTTTCCGATTCGTCCACTGCCTTTCTGAAGACATCATTTTCCAGCCATGCCCAAGGATAGCACTGCATTTACTAGCTGGTGTTCACTATATGTTCACTAGCGAGGCTCTGGTGCTGCCACCCTCAGTCCTGCTCGTGGTTATTAAATTTTCCCTTCAAAGAAAAATAATAAAAAAAAAGCATCTTGTTTGCGAGAGCAATTTATGTTCATGCAGTGAGGGAAAAGGAACATGTTATCCCTATTTGCATGGAGATGACAGTTTGCTGACTTTTTTTTTTTTTTCTGTCCTTTTGTTGTTGTATTTTTTCCACAAAACAGCTGAGAAATATCACAACAACCACAGACTTGAGTTCTTATGTTGACCAGTTGGCCAAGCCTTATTACAGGGAAAGAGATGAAACAATAACATTTTCAAAGCCAAACTTTTCCATGTCCCTGAAAAGGGAAACAATGATTTAAGAAATGAAACAAGGACTTTGAAGTGTGAGGAAAAAGGGGAAGAGGACACGAGAAGTGTTATTTCAGACACTGTAAACAGTTCCTGGGGATGACAGCGAGGAAGGAGGTAAACGCTGGGGCAAAGACGATGTCGGGCTTAGCACTGAAAAGCTCCTGTGAGGAAATGTATCCACATTTACTTATCTTATTTTTTTTTCCCCAAACCATTTGAACTCCTGCGATCCACTTTTTAACTCTGCTGAGTGGATCCCTTCTTGGACCATGGTCTGTCTTGGGGAAATAAAAGCAATTTAGATGAAAGTATTATTTGGACATTCTGGGATACAGCCCTCACCAATACAGCTCCATTGCAAATTTCCCTTTCTGCACAAAACATGGATTCTTTTTTTCCCATTCCTTTGCTTTTTCTTGTTGTCTTGAAGAAGGAGTGAGTGGAATTGCCACAATTGCCTAAAATTTAACCCACTATTAAGTTAATTGAAATGCCTTTAGGGTCATGGTTTTCTAACTCAAACCTTTGTAGTGTGTTCATACCCTGTTGCAAAATCCAAATCTAAACACGAGCTATTTATAAACCCTTTCTTAAACTGCACACAGAAATGTTTGTAAAGAATACTAAAATCTCTGTGGGAAATACAAGGAAATTATTGACTCACCATCACGTATACTTTATATTAAATTCAGAAATCCCAATCCAGGCTCTGCACACGCTCAGTTATCCTGTTCAGAAACAGTATCTATTTAATTAGGGGAGCACAGTGTGTTCCTGGGTAGTTGCAGGTTTTTCACAGAGGCCATTTTTATAGCTTCTCAAAATATTCAACAATTCTGCCCACAACCACCTCCTTTCCATCTGCAAAGCTTCCTCCCTTTCTCTCAAGATAATCATAAAACAGCAGTGATGGGAAACACCGTTAGCAAATATTTCTCAGCAGCCTCCACCCTTGACATCAAAGCCCTCGGTCTATTCTTCAGCCTTCTGCACTCTTACATTGCTGTCATTGTTTGGCAACTCAGCCGAGCAGTTAATGTCATCTCTCCAAAAGCAGTACTGACTAAATGTAGACGTTCACATTACCCAGTCAGCCTACACTCTACTTATAGTCGATGCACATCAGGTCCCCAAAGTCAATATTCAGGGTATGATTCATTTTCTTCTACAGTAAACCCCTTGTAACAGCTATGTGCCAGCCCAGAATAACATGCTTAACTGGAAAGCTGAGCAGGTGCTTGGAAACACGGCATCGACCTGTGGATGTGAGTGGACCTTACCTCAAAAGCAACAGCATGGTTGGTGCACTCTCTGAATCAGAAGCATTATGACTGATTCAAAAAGAGTAAAAAGTATGCAGACATCTAAAGTCCAGATGAAGCCCTGTTTTTTCTACTTAATTATCCTTTGTCATAGCATTTCCTTCACTGACTGAGAGCAGGGTAGGGCAGATGTAAAATGTTTCCCTTATGGAGCAGCTGTTTCACATTTTCAGGGATTTTCAACCTGCTGGTAGGCTGATATCTGCCAAGATGTGCTTGTAGGTTGTTGTTATTTCATCAGATTGCTGGAATGAAATCAGATGCAACATATTGATGTACTTTATCTAGGGAAGATAATTCAAACAGATCCAGCTGCAATCTTTCTAACCATTGCTGTGTATTTCTCTGTTTCACACAGGAAACAACAAAAGGACAGACATTTTTGGACTCTAACACTGGCTCCTGCAAAGATTCCCTCTATACTTCAGGTAATCTGATGACCATTTGCTTTTTCTTTCTTGAGCAACAAAGAATAATATGAGGAAGTTTGTTGCTGACTTACTCAAAAAAGTTGAAAAAATCCTAGCCACAGATAAACTGTATTTGCAAGAATTAGTATTCTTTTCTGCTGAGAATGTATTTACGATGCAATCATTTAAGTCTGAGCCATTGATCAGCTGGTTTACATTTATGATGAAAAAAACCCCACCTATATTTCTTCAAGACTGAGACCCAATGTTCTTCTAACAAACTTCAGCTGAAGGTCGGTGGCCTGGAACTAGCAGCTGATCCATGAGCTCTCTAAACTTTTATTATTTATTTATAAATTTTCTGTATATGACTATAAAAGGGTGGTGAAGTTTATAGGGAAAGGTCTTGTTTTTTTCTGATACCAGCTGATAAGAAATACTTTCAGAATTCAATGTGCATTTTGATTTCTTCTGAAACCTTTTGGAGGTGTGAGCATTCGAAATACATGGGAAGGGTTTTCCTCTACTATAAATCATAGGAAATTATTCTTACCCGCTTTAGATGAGAAAGCTAAATTAAGTAGTTAATTGCTAGTTTATAGTTAAAGCAATGGGCTGAAGTTTATGGTTTAGAGCTGCGTAGTCTCAGAGTGTATTTCGCGTTTCAGAGAAGAGTACTGTGAAGCTCTTATTTAATGCTATAACATCTGCTTTTGGTTTAGTAGCTTGTGGAGGATGTGACCACCTTGGTCCACATCACATTCACTTTTCTGTGATTTAGGGCTGCCAAGGAGGATCTATCCTTCCATTGGAACCATCCTGGATTTCTTTCTTTTTCTTTCAGACAAGTGAGAAGATGCAGAAGTGAAAAGCACTGGGGCCACCACGTTTGTACACAGAGGTGATGTACTTGGAAGGTGCTTACATGAATTGTCTCACTGCACGCACATCCTGATAAAAATCTCTGATATCAACAACTCTGCTCTGTGACCTGAATTTCTGCCCTGGAGGTGTTTTTAATAGTAGTCTAAATCGTTGCAGTTGTTCCGAATTTTTGTTTGTTTCTTGCTTGTTTGTTTTATGGCTTGAAGGGACATTTTTATAAGCAGTGACATTTCCTAGTGCTGGTTCTGAGTCTCAGATTTCAAAATTAAAAATTTTCTAAAGAATATACAAGGGCTGGGATAGGAAATCCTAATAAATGGATGTGGAAAAATGAAATAAGCCAATCAAGCATAACCCCCCCACAATAGTAATCTCAGAAAATATTAGACTTATAGATCCCTTACGTCAGCAGGAGGAAATCTGGCAAATGCCATTGAATGCAGGTGAAATCTTCTGTGCTTTTAACACTACCTGTGAGTATCTCCTAAAGACTCTACCAGCAAATTTTGGTCTCTTTAGATTTAAAATAACCTCCCTTTTTCTGAACAGTATCAGGAATTACATCATGTGTTTTCATAGAAGTTACTCTGGGTTTGACATTATTAGCAAAGAAATATCTATTCCAAGTAATTTTGAGGATATGAGTAAGTATATGTGTCAAGATAGACCTAAAAATAAAAAGTGATAATACCAAATAAATATTCCAAGACATAACCATGCAGGGACAAGAGGAAAGACTGAATCTATTTATATTATTAATCACGCATCAGTAATGGTAGTAACAATAACTATTTTTATGTATAATCTATTAAATCTGTCAGCTACCTGATCTTAACATTTGGGAAAACTACAAACCTGATTTTGAGGTTACACAGAACCACTATGACAAACTGATCAGTACAGGAATACTGATTCGTATATTTATGGCCAATTTGGAATCCATCCTTTAGGCATCCAGAGTGAGGTTCAGTTGCCAAATAATGTGCTTAGTGCCACCACCCACACATCTGTACTGGGTTTGTAGGTGTGATAGGACCTGCAGCAGAACTGCTCCTTGCTGATGGGCCAACTGGAAGTCCAGGCGAGATCACCTGGGGCATTTCTTATGGTACTGACACCCCATTTTACATGATGGAGTTCCTTGTTGTGTTTTAAGAAACCTCAGAGGTGGAGAAATGCTCTGTCTCACTGTAATCTTGTCCTCTGCTTATTTAGCCCTTAAAAATATGTATTTTATTGAGTTTGATAGGGGTGATAACAAATGATAAGCTGTGACTGAGGCCAGTATTAAATATTATGTATTATTTTTAAGGAAGAAAGAAGAAAGAAAGGAAGAAAGCAAGCTATGTGAGTGACAGTGTCTTGGGACTGGAATTTACTTCTTTAAGCCAGACTCTAATATGATCGTGCTAGATAAATAATATACACTGAACTCCCAAATACAAGGTTAGTCGTTTGCTGTCTCATTATTAGATAATGGGGGCAAGAAGGGTCGTGACTTGATATTAAAACATCAAGAGCAAACCTGATGCTCTGACAGCATGGATAAAGCCGTTAGAGGGGAGAAGTATTTAACAGTGTGGGAAATGAAGCTGTGAATTGTGTTTCAGTCTGTTCTCAATTCTCTTTTGGTCACTTGCTGTGAGCAAAGCAAAGACTTTATGCAAAAAGGGAAGCACTGTGAATATGGGGTATGGCAGCAGCTCCAGAGCCAGTGAGGGCTCAGCAAGAGCTAGGATTATTGTTGCTGTGTGTGCTAGATCTCTCTCCAAACTGTCTGTTAAATGTTATTTTTAAGTGCTATGCCTCGTCAAACAGAAATGCATTTAATGGCAGCTCACATCCTTTTTTTGCTTACAGTTATCATTCTCTTTCCTTTTCCTCCCCCCAAACTCTTTCCCCCTCTCATGTCTAAAAACAACTCTGCTAGGGATCAATTATCCTAAACCATTAAATCATCAGCAGTACTCACAGCTGTAAAAACATCTGCACTGTAGGCTCTGCTTCTTCCTAAGAGACAGAGATGTAATTGATTCTCTCATTCTGGCACGATTGTACAGCTTCTGGTTTGTGTTATGTTGGGGAAGTGGGTGGGGGAGGTAGGAGGGAGGCATCTTGCCTTGCTCTAATCTGATTCGTGTTCATCTAGTCATGAAACACATGCCGAGACTGAGAAATGACACAGACCATACTGCAGGAAGCGGCTTCACCCTTTTAACATCCTGCAGCCCTTGTCTTCTCTCCTAATATTGCAGGAATAAATAATTTCACACGCAGTAAACCAGGTGCTTGTGCCCTCTGAGAAAAGGAAGGATTATTTCTGTGTTAGAGGAGCTGCTGCATGACTGCCATAGGAGAATTGCTCCGTAAAACCCTTTCTTTCTCCTTCCCTCCCTGTCATAGTTGCCTTAGTGACAAAACTAATCACCACTGGTGCCCCTGCTCCAGTGCATAGGAGAAAAACAAAGCCATTTGTATTGTCATTCTAGCAATCTTCTGCAGGACCATCTTCAAGATTAAATGTGCTGATTAAAAAGATATGTTACAGGCATTAGAGTAATACAATGAAAAGGCAGACTGAAGTGCATCATTCTCCTCTCTTGGCTATGCCTTTTGGATAGCCTCTTGAAGTCAGTGGGTAAATCTGTTATAAGACCACACAGGTGGAAAATTAGGAATGCCTTCTCTCTTTCTTAGCAAGAGTAGAAAGATGGCTAGCTTTGAAGTCTATTAGTTTTGCTATCATCTTCACTTATATCTGACAGGTAGTTTCTGCATATAAACTAACACTTCTTTTTTTTCTAATTTTCTTTCCCCTTTGGGATGTTTATGGACTGTAGACTACCCGGCAAGAGCAAAGATGAAGCAAAGTAGAAGTATTCCCTTTCATAGTGGATTTCACTGTACCACTTGGTGGTGCACAATTACTCACCCAATTCTTCTCCCATGTTTGAGATTCCATGTTTGAAGAACTAATTTCCAGGGAGAGGAAAGGTCCCTCAGGCTGGTTTAATTTACCTGGGGAGTGCCTGTGAAGATACACAGTGGTATCGCTTACAACAGGTATGTGATTTAGAAATATATTTTTAATGGATTTTCTCATTTAGGACCAAATACAGTCCTACAGTGTCACTGATACCAGAATAATACTTCACTTTAGTTCAATAAAAAGATGTAGAGTCATAGTACATACATAGAATAGAATCATAGAATAGTTTGGGTTGGAAGGGACTTTTGAAGGTCATGTAGTCCAACCCTCCTGCAATGATTAGAGACATCTTCAACAAGATCAGGTTGTTCAGAACCTCATCTGACTTGAGTACATCTACCACCCCTCTGGGCAACCTGTGCCAGTGTCTCACAACTTTCAACATAAAAAAAAATCCTCCTAATATCTGGTCCCTTGTTTGGTTGCAACAGACTCTACTAAAAATTTCATCCCCATTTTTTCATAAGCCCCCTTTCAGTACTGGAAGACCACAATAAGCTCTCCCTGGAACCTTCTCTTCCCGAGGCTGAACAACCCCAACTCTCTCAGTCTGCCTTCAAAGGAAAGGTGCTCCAGCGCCCTGATCATTTTTGTGGCCTCCTCTGGACTCACTTCAATAGATCCACGTCCTTCTTTTGTTGGGGGCTCCGGAGCTGGATGCAGCACTGCAGGTGGAGGCTTACCAGAGTGGAGCAGAGGGGCAGAATCAACTCCCTTGCACTGCTGGCCACGCTGCTTTTGATGCAGCCCAGGAGATGGTTGGCCTTTTGGTATGTCACTAGATTTTTGTTTGTACAGTAGACAATATAATAATGTTAAACAACAAATACTATGCACTCACAATGGCCAGACTCACAGAAAGATGAAAATTCCCAGTGAGAAAGGTGTTTCTGGATGTCTTCATAATCAAAACTTATTAATCTTCACATATATACTAAGCATCTCCTAAATACTCTATTCATTTTACAAAAAGTAGGTATAAAAAAAGCTTTAAAAATTTGCAGACTTTCCTGATGTCTCATAAACCTATTTTGCTGAGAAATGGTTAGATCAAGTAAATTTTTGGAAATTAAAACAGATTTTGATCAAACCATGACGCTAAACTCCTTAATTGTGTATTAACTGTACTAAACAGGTGATCTAAATAATAACCTCAAATAACAAAGTCCCATTTTACTACAGGATGTGGGGGCCATGTGATTTTTAGTTAATGCTAAGCTTCAAGTACAGAGAAGAAAAAATGTGAAGTCTAAGCAAAAGCTGAATGTTATATTCATGGGTCAAGCAAATGTAGCAAACAAAAATCTCATAAAAGCTGAATTATAGTGTAATGCAGACGTGATCGGAAGACATCTGACAAGCACCAGGTAAATTAACATAATATATCTGGGGTTTGGATGATCTCCAATGACCTCTTCTGCAATCCAGTTTTCACTTGCTGTCTTTGAAAAATGGTGGTGATGGGGAAACGGGTACTGTTAGGAAGTTCAGCAAGAAAGTTTGGGAATGTATTAGTTCATTATTTCACTTGAAGGATTTAGAAGAAAACAAAGAGTTGTCGCATATTTATTATGCTTGTTGCTAATGTTTTGTACAGTAAATGACAGTACTTCTGACAGCTCCCAAGCAAGAAAACTCTTGTTAAAAAAAAAAAAATAAAAAATGTTGAGAATCAGTGAGCTGAAAGTGAAGGAAAAGAGAAATTTTGTTATTTTTCTCTTTTCCTTTATCCCATTTTCTATTTGCCTGTTGTACCCGCTGTTTTCACTTGTAGTGTAAGGACTATTTGTAGGCTGAATGTATTGTCAGAAATACCATTTTCAGGATTTGAGAGGATATAATGTTGTAAACTGTTTATCACATCCTTAAGCTTTTCAGATGATATTAAAAAATTAAACCCTGGAGACCTAAAGTGAGAAGGAGGGAAATGAAGAGGGATGTTTTATATCCAAGCAGTGATTGAATATGCAATCTCTAATGGTTTTGCACGACAGCAAACAACATTTCCTGCTGTATGTTCTCTGAGAAAAGTGTCAGGATTCAGGGATTTATTTTTATTTTATTTTTTTTTTAATATAGATTTCAGTGGCATCTGCAAATATTGAACTTTTCCTCTGTGGGATGTATAAGACAAATTTGCACTGAGCACAAAATGGTTCTAAAATAATTTATGGCCTTATATACATATTAAATATTAGATTTTCTGGTGTTTTAAAAGGAAAACTTGTTTAAAATGTTTGTTTAATATAACAATAATGAATAAAAGATAAAATAAAATTCAAAAAGTTCAAAAGTAGGACTAATTTTATTGTTTGCCTGTAGAGGTACATAACTTGAAAGGAATCACCCCTTAGAAGCACATTTTTTGGACACTCAGATATGTTTCCATCACCAAGTGTTTATACCTGTGACGCAGAGAGCACAAAGTGGCATATCCTGATGAAACAACACAGTGTCCAGACAGTAGCACAGGTCCAAACGTAGAATAAGCATGATAAGCACCAAACTATTATTACTTTGTGTTTGATATATTATCTTATATTATAGTTATATAATTCCATTTCTATTTTCCAGTTCTGGAGTTAGTGACCTCTCCATTTGTTCTAATGCTGTGTATGTCATGATGCACCAGATGCAGCAAGAAAATATGTGAACACCTATGAGTTCAGTAGTGCAGGCGAGTGCAGCCTAAAAAACATCTCTGTGCACCATTTTGAGAGCAACAGCCCCTGGCTGGACCGAACTAGGCAGCAACAGGTACATCTTTAACCTCCACTACCTCTTACTGCATGGGGTGGTAGAAGCTTTCTGCTAACAGAGCCATTTATAGAGGAGAGCATATTTATTTGAGCAATATTCACTGGCCAAGAAGCTTTTCTCAGTTTCTTAAGTCAGAAGGTAGGATATCAAATATTTCACCATCTGGAATGGGTGGCCAAGAAGCCTGTTTGACCTGATACATATTTAGGGCAGGACTGAGTTGCTCAGACAAGGCATCTAGTGACATTTTAAACATCATACCTTCCTCACATGGCCTTTTGCAGCCTCTCTAGAAGATGATGGCTGTCCTGTGGACCTTGTCCTACCAGTCACTAGCGAGTATATCATCTGTGACAAGGTGCTCCAGGAGGCTGATTTTGGGTCACTGAGGCAAGCCTTAGAGTGGTACTAGCTCCAGTTTAAGCACATTAAATTTCTTTGTCTAATGGAAGTGTCTAGATAGAATCCAGGGGTTTAAACTCTTGCTATAGGCAGTGGATATCTAACCAAGACCATCAGTAAAGTTCGTGATATGATCCAGCAGACTCATCTTTATCCAGGCAGCTGTGCTGAGCCTATGGTCTTTGTTGACTGCACCGAGAATTTATTCTCGTAGATGACAAGAGGTTGACACCTTAATTTAGATAAAGCAGAATCTCACCCTCAGGGAAACACAACAGAAAAATTTATTGCTATCTGGGTTCCAAGAGGTGTCCACTGCCTAACTACTTAAAAACAAAATGTGAAAAATTAACCGTAAATAATAGTCCTGTCGGAGTACCCGGATGAAGGATACTGTTACAGAATGTTCTTTATAAATTTTTGAATGAAAATATGTTAGAGAATCAATTAGAGAAGTCCTTGGACTATGTTCTGCAGGAAATAAAACTAGATGATCTAAAAAGCCTTCTGGTCCTTAGATTTGTGAGTGGGAAGTCAATGATGACATCAGAGACTTCAGTGGTAACAGAATTAGGACAGTAATGAGAACTCCAGTAAATCACCATCTAGGAATAAATAAACACTTCACTTTTGACCACATCAGTGAATCACCAGATTGCACTGGAGGTATTGCACTGTTGAAAGAGCTCCTATTTTTAGATGTGATACATGACAAATTGTGACCGTTTATTCTCTTTAACGATTCTGGGCCTTCTTGTTCGTGTGCGACAGCTACAGCAGTGACTGATGCATCAGCTCTTTGGGACTGGCACCTTTGGTCTCTGGTAGCCGAATTAAACAGTCAGATTTTACAAGTGATGCCTGGAACATGCTCCTGCTGTTTTGCAGAAGAGCATCAAGGCATCCTGTGACTTTTAACAGCTTAAGAGAGGGTCATTCATCACAAAATCGCTGTAATTCCCAAAGTTATCTGGCTGGGGTCATGTCTACTCTCTTTAAGTATCCACAGCCAGGTCTTCTATATGTCGTCTTTGTATGTTCATACGAGGGATGTTTTTTAGTGTATCTTTTATCTCACATAATTTTCCAAACATCAGTGGAGACACAAGAGACACAGCATTCACACGGGTACCTGATTTCTACAGCTAAAGCTAGAACTCCGCCAATTGCTGTGCTTGGCAGTAGTAACTTTTGTTTACTGCCTCCTTGTTTGATGGCTCCATCCAGACCACTGACAATATATCAGCATTTCTGAGGCTCCAGAATGGGACTAAATCTATATTAATAATTAAAACGGGCAGGAGACCATTTGCTAGCTCTGCGTCTGTCTGCACTATGAAAGTCTCCAAGCTTTCAACATCGGATCAAGTACTTAAACTGCTTACTGAGAGTTGCTTGTGCCAACTCCTGCTCATGCCTAGGATTTCTTTGGGACTATATATGTTGATTCAGGCCAAAACTATGCCAGGGACAAGGGTTCCACTTAACATATCGATGATTACAAGGTGGTCACTGCCCTGGGAAGTCTGATTTACTGTTGTAGATATGGTCTGGCAGTCTGTAGTCCTCTCAGACACTTAAAGAATTATAAGCAGAATAAATCTAAGAAGTTTGCCAGAGATTTGCAATATGACCAGGAATTCTGGGGATATTGGGTATTTGTACAAATGGATATATGAAGACAACCATGCCCTCAAACCATGATTTATTCAATGGAGGCAGTAGCTAGGATGAGGTTATCGCTTGAAGACTAGACATCAATTAGGGCAGTTGAATAAACTTTCTGACAGCCTTTTTCTCCTCTGGATGAGAAAGGAGACTGACCCTTTGGGATAAACACAAGCCTGTTGTTTTAGGTTATGAATTTTTCTTTATGCAGTTTTTTGTAAGTTTTAATAATCTTTTATTTATGCTCCTCTGCCTCTAAACTGTTTCTTGAAGCTTTGCATTTAGAATTGAAATAATCTCATTTTTCTCTTATCTAAAATTTAAGAATGGCTTCAGGGTGCCTGGAGAGACAAGAGTATTGTTACTCTCAAGATGATAATGATTTAAGACTGGTGGAACTGCACTGTGGCAGTATACAACACCCCAGTACATAACCAGGGTATTAAAAGACTGTCAGGTTCTCCTTTATACTGACTTTCAAGGGCTGGCTTGGTAGATATTAATGTGGGCTACTGGCTGAAGGGGAAAAAAGTCCTCAATAACTGTTCATCAACATATTTTTGGCATGCGACTGTATAATAGGTAGAATATCCAAACCCTGAAATCTTCTGGAAATTGTAGTACCTGGGCCAAAGAAGACATAATGTACTACCTCCTGATCCTGAGCAGAGGCCAAGGGACATAACAAGTGGAAGTGCTCAACAAGATACATATGAGGTTTTATAAAGGAAACAATTAATAAGCCTCCTAGGTAATGCTTTGGTTAGAGTAATAGAGTATACCTGAATTATAGTAATTTCCTTTAAAAGGGTAATTTTTTCCAGATTTTGGCAAGCTCTGTGCTCACTTCATAACCACCTGCTTGCGACTTGTTTAACAGATGTGCACCTTTAGCGGATATTTACAGGTTCTGTGTAAATATTTTCCATGTTGGACCGCCCTTGAATATGACTGTCTTTAATCTCGGTGATCTATTCTGACACCTGGCCACCTTGCCAGGTTCCAACAGTCTTCTTTTTTTCAACTGTGATAAAGGTCTTTTCTTCCCATCTTGTCTTCCCATCATATGTTTCTGAATTTCTTCTGTTTGGTGGGATGTCTTTGCTAAATTGAGAGAGTCAGCCATCATCCTTCTATTTTATTCCATCTTGCCTATTTATGAATCTGCTGTATAGAAGGTTTGCTATTCGTGAACTTCCATTTTCCTGATATGTGGGAAAGTAATTTGTATCTCTCCCTTGAGTCATTGATTATAATTTTTAACACCATCTTCACTTCTTCACTAAAGTTGCTAACAAGAACTGTTATTACAATTAAGAGGAAAGCTTTCTCTTCTGAAACGTTTCATCAGCTTTGTAAAAGACATTACTGCATGATATATTCATATGCCTGCACTTCTGCCAAACAGCTAATGATCTTTTGAGGGGAAAAAAACAACAAACAAACCACCAGAAAGAAGATTCAAGACATGCGATATATTTTCTTTTACATTTGTCAATATTTCTGTTTCAGAAAAGAGAACAATCTTTTTTTTTTTTTTNGAATTTTTTTTTTTTTTTTTTTTTTTTTTTACCTTGTGTTTAGCTACAAGTATGTATGACAAAATAATTTAATTTAAGCATAGACAAGTCACTCTTTTCTGAATAGTGGACAACTTTTTTGTTATCATAATACACAGCGTGTAACAATTTCCAAATCTATTGCCGATGACATTGTAGAGTCTTCTAACAGAGTTGTTTCTGCAAAGCGATAAGAGTGGTCTCTCATAATCACATGGTTTCCTATTTTCAGCACCAGCTGATCAGCTGATGATCACAGATCAGCTCTCTTTACCAGGATATTTCAGTTATTCTCTGGTCATTTCAGAGATGCCCTTGAAATTCATCTGTAAAATTAATGAATAAAGTCTCATTGGGAAAAATATGAGCAAACAAACTAAACAAAATTTATTGGCAACTTCAAAATTGCTTTTTTTTTTTCTTGTCTTTCAGCTGGAGCAGTATGCACATGAGGCTGTAAGTAGTGAGAGGCTTACAAACCCATCAATCGCTTCCATAAGTACCTTTTCTGATGCTACTCAAGATTTCTGGCAGCTTAAAAATGCCTGCTACCTGGCTATAAGGCAACTGAGCAGTGAAATGTTAATTTCTTACATTTCAGCTTATTAATCATCATGATACCACTCTTTTCTGTGTGGAAGAAAGTTCCTTAGCCTTTAAGTAATTTGGATTAGTGAAGCTCTTAGGAGTTCCTCTTATTACTTAAAAACGTGGAAGGCAGATAATGGGGGTCTCCCTTCCTGGTTAACTTTCTTAATCATTGGGTAATAGAATTGGGTTTTAATTTAACTCTTGTACTCAAGCATTTAAATGTTTTAAAGAAGCTCATGAAGCTGTGGGAATTGCATTATACCTAAAATCCAAAAGATTTTGTGAATTTCTCTCTCTGTAATTCCAAAAGGTCAATTTTGACCTTCTTTTTTGTAGAAAAAAGTATATTCTAGGCTATGGTAATATTTGCCAAGTTCTATGAATACAGTGTACATTGATAAGCAACTACTAAGAAACATTACGTATTTTATGTTTTTGCTCACTGCTTTTATCTCTGCGTGTTGGCCAATAGGCAGGAAAAACTGTTTTCTCTATTTTTCTACTTAGATCTTTTATCTCAACTCCTTGTCTTTTAGCTTTAGATCTCCAGGGCATCCAAGTGAGGCTTCGTGCTGCTCTGACCATGTTCACATGCAGCCTCGCTGTTTCTTCAGCAGTTTCCTCTTGGGCAGGACGTACACTGATGGAAGCACGTTTTCAGTTATTGCAGGAAGATTTCACTAAAACCCAGGAGTTGACTAGTTTTATATTTTCAGAAACAGTATCTATAACCTTTAGAAAGCCATGTGTACACCATCCAGCAAAGGGTGGTACATGGGCAACCATAGAAGACCAAATAACTCTTCCATTGCTGTACATATGCTCAAATATTAGGTAACGGTACAACACACATTCCAGGCTAGGACTGGCCTATATCTGGCCAGTGATGTCCTCAGTAACATGACCTTCTGTCTGTCCTGATAAATTGTCCTGGGCTGAGAAGGCCAGGACTAACTTTTCTTCTAATGCTGGGAAAATTGCACTTTCAGAAGACTCTAGTGTCTGAATTCCTGAAACTACTTACTGTATAGCCAGCCAGGCTCTGTGAGATTCAAGGTCTCAGTGTTTTTGAGCCTTGCCAGGTGCAGGGATGAGGAGGAGCAAGGCCTGGGCAGTTGATCCAAGCTGGCCAACAGGATTATTTCATACCACGAATGTCACATTCGATATAAATTAAAGATGTTTGCTGTGTAGCTGGCTCTCTCTTGATGGTGGCGGGTCCAAACAATTCCTTGCCCTGTTGCCAGACCCCTGAGCCTTTCCTTTCCTCCCAAAGCCATTGAACTCGCAGTGTCCAACATTTGCTGTCCCTGCTGGGAGTGCACAGCTTCTGCTGAGAGAATTGGTTGAGTACAATTCTTGCAAATCTTATATCAGTGTCGGGATTAATACTGGTTCTTTAGTATCATTTTTAATTATTTAACTTTATTCTATTAAATCTATTTACATTTCAACCCTTATGTTTCTTTGTGTTCCCTGATTCCCCTTTCCTGGGTGGGGAGGGGTCATCGGGTGATAGAATAATTGTCTGAACAACAATAAATTGTTATGGGTTTTCTCAAACCATAACACAAATGCTGCCGCTATTGTTCCTGCTGAGACAGTCACATCTGGTCCTAATTTTTGTTAGTGACATTGAACATTCTGCCATAATTTCCAAAATTTACTTTGGGAGCTGGTCTAAACCCCAGGGTATGAGTATAAATGCACCTTCCTTCCTGCAAGGTGATATGTAATGAGATGCTTCTGAAGATAGTGTAAAAGAACTGTGTAGAAAAGAGGAGGCAAGACAAGGTAAGGGGAAGGCAAATTATGTATATAGATCTTGGAGCTCCCACGGCCAGAGGGAATCTGCTTAAAGCATGGCAATATGTCTCATAGCCTGCAGGATCTGGCCCTTGTTCCTTTGCCTACACACAGGTTCCCAACACAGGAAATTTATCACAGACTGCTGGAAAACAGATTTTTGTGTGAAAGTGTAGAAGCTTGTCAAAAATAAAATGCATGTATAATTTTTCAGACCTGGGCTGCTTCAGAAATCTTTTCCATGACAATAACAAAAATCAAAGAGGTTTAGATGCAATGATACCGCAAATGACAATAGCACGGCACAAGGAAAGGTTCTGATAAGCATTTCCATACTATTTATTTATCTCAAGAAATGAGAAATTTGAACCATCGCAGCAAGTACTACTACCTTTTCCAAGCCACTTTTCTCTTGAATATGTGAAGAAAGGACAATGAGAAGATTGAGTACAATATGGAATAAGAACATTTTCTGGAAATAGGAAGACTCTGTGAACAGTATGTCTCTTTTTTAAAGGTAAAACAAAATATTTCACTACATGTACGACTGTGTGGTTTAGTAGCACAAGTAGCACACTTTCTTATCATGAAAGTAGAATTTTCTTTCTAGGCACAGCCCTTTGTTTTCAAAGATTTGAAAAAAAATATCTTGCAGGTTGTTCACATATATATATATATATACACACACATACCTATTGGAGAGATATTCTGAATGCCCTGATCATTTATTTTCTTCAACAGGTGGGAATGCCAGTGATGTAGGAAGCAGAATTCCTCCCTCTCAAGTGGCACTGCAGCAGACTGGGTAGGTGTTAGTAGATTCCACAATACTTAACTCTTCCTGTTAAGGTTTTAGGTTTTCCTGATTTGTGTAGAGCAGAATTTGGCCAGCACGAAGATGAAACTTGTGCCGATAAATGAGCCTCATTGCCAGAATAGAAAATAAGTTACATGGAGAAGAAATGGCTTGGTTTGTCCTAATAGGAATCCTTACAGGAATGTTGTATTTTTGAGAGAATGCTGAGACTGAGGCTGAAAACTTAGCTTCCAAATTCAGTGAGGTGAAGAACTGTTATAGTATCAATATCAAATATTAACAAAAATAAACTCTTTCCCCATCAGGAAGTGAAAACTCCCAATGGAGCTGGAATGAAATGGTCTTTACAAAGGATGTGAACCCAGGACCTGGCCATTAGACGCCTCTGAACTTTTCATAGCACCTTTTTCCTGTTACCACTGTTTTATTTCACTATCATTTGCATTTTTAGTCTCTATGGTATCTTAAAATAGGGTAATTAACCTGATTTTCTGGCTGGATTCAGTGGAGGTAATTAAATTTTGCATATCCAACTCTTTCCCATACCATTAATTACAGCGAAGTTTTTCATTTGCTGGCTATGCTAAAGATGGAGTGTAAAGAGTATGTTGTAAAAGTCTTGTGGTGGTTTACCACTGAAGTATTGGTTTTAATACAGCTTCTGAACAAACTGCATTCAGCTAACCTATATCAACTGATGTTCTCACATTAACCTTCCGAAGCAATAGAGATGCATTGAATAATTTATACACAGATGTAGATTGCACAGCTCTATTTGAGCCAAGTGTGATAAATAAACATGGGAATAACTATAGCAAGGTCATTGGATGATGCTCTGAGGAATTCTGAAAAACCAATAGCATCTCTCCGAGGACCTGGCATAGTTCTTCAGATAAAATACTGAAATAATGAGGGAAGGGGGTAGAGAAGCCATTTATGCATACATGGCAGTCTTCTAGAAAGTGGTTGTGAGTAGCTGAGCATACACTGAACCACATATACCCAAGGAATTTCTTAGTCAAAGACCTAGATATTTGCAGTCAAATTTCAATCAGCATTTCGTAAGATGATTCCTTTGTGCAAATCTCTTTCTAAAGCAACTTGCCACTAATGAGATAATGCAGATATGTTTAAAATGGAATTACTGTAACTTTCAATAAACAATGGAAAACTTTATTTCCAGTCTTTCATGATACTGGAGAATACCAGAGTATCATGACATTGGCTTAATGTTTGATAAGGGGGGAAAAAAGCTATTCAATGTCCTTCATCATCCCATGAATTGAACAGATTTTTCTTTTCTTTGCAGATTCTTTTGGCCTTCTCAGAGATGGTGAATACCAAATCTAGAAGAAAAGAATCATACAATCATAGAATGTTCCATTCCAAAACAATATTGTTATCTACAGAAAAAAATACCTGAGTAGTGAATTAAAAAAAATATAGAAACTTAATTTGATTGTGGAACTCAGGGATAATCAGTCCGTCCTAGAATTTTGGTCTTGTTTCATGGTGTTTAGTGAACTCCTTAAAGGCTTTTGCTGCTTTGTTTTTCTTGTTCATTTACAAAAATAGGAATGTTAAAATTGTTAATTCTGTTCAACCTTTTTCCCCCACAGCTGAAAAATTGAAAGAAAAGAGCTTAAGGGACCATCTGTTACAACTGCATCAAAGACAGAAAATTTCATCAAGCCTCTGGTCATCATGGATTCTTTCAAGCTAGATAACATCATCTGCACATAAGGGCACATCCTTTGTGTCACTTCAGTGAAATTATGCCAGGAGTTAATGAAGTCCACTCAATAACAGTCCGGCATCTCAAGCTCCACCATATGCCTATGTTTGTGCAACTGAATCAAGTCCTAAATGTCAAACCTTTAGAAGTATTTAGATCCTTAACCCTTAGCTGTCAAGTTAAGATATGATATAGGTGCTTAAATGTAAACCTCTGGTGTAATTTTAAATGCTGTATCATACCCAGGCTGGCCTTCAGTCACTTTTACAGAATGGTTTAGGTCTTCTGTACCATATCGTCAGCTTTGAGATGTCTTGGTGTCTCTAGGAGTTAGATCTGACACTCGATGTCAATGCAGCTTATTTTTCCTTAAACTCCCTTGTTGTTGATTCCTTTCTGATATAATACACTACTCACAGTATCAAATACAATGACAGAGGCCAGTTTTTGCCAATTAATTTTTGTCTTTACCGGTTCCTTAAAAGCATACAGGTTTTAATTGGAAACTTGCCATGTCAAGTTTAAATACACTCACCAAAATTCATTTCAATCCCTTTTTTTATTGGAACTGGCAAAATAACATTTGTTTGAAAAATCTATTTTCCATCAGTTTTGAAAGTGACCTGGAAGAAGTCCTGATTTGTCTTTGTTTTTTTCTTGTTTATTCTACATTCAGATTAACTCCTTAGCTGTGGCTAATACTACTTTAAAGATATAATATTAGAGCAAAAACTGGGGTACCATCATGTTATTTTTTTCTATTTATGCCGTATTACTCAGCCACATGAAGATGTAAAATATGGATTTTTTTCCTCTCTATTGCAGCAACAGATTTTTACATCTTCCATTTTCTTTTCTGATTTGCGTCAGCCAGTAAACAACTGTCATTCTCAAATGGGCTATTTAGAGTGCTTTTACATGAAACGTTTGAAGCTTGGTCATCTCAGCAATAAACATGCAGTACATATGGTTGAGAAAAAAAATATACATTCTTTTGTCAAATGCTTGGTAAAAAATAGCCTTTTCTCTTAAATTGTTCAGGCCGATAATGCTGTAAAATTGCAGATTATGAAAGGCTAAACCTTTGGACTCCCTTACAAAGTCTGAGAGATAAAAAAAAAATAAATAAAAAAAATAGAAAGTAGGATTTTTCCAAAATCATACCATTTCTTTGCAGATGTTCTGCTAGAAAATTGTGAAGAAGTTCTTTTTTTGACTAAGTATACCCAGTGTTCCACAAAATCCTTGCCTCCATACTACCTTTCTGTAGTACAGATACTCATAGACTACTGTACTTGTTTTTGTGGAGCAGATGATAACACAAGATCAGTTAGAATTGCGCAAACTCAAATGTCTCCTTTGCATTTTCCCTGTGTGCAGTGGTAGAGGACAATCTCAGACTCCTCAAAGAAATTTAGCTGGTTCTTCAGAGGTTTTTTGAGAGGTCAAACTACAGTTCATAAGGCAGACGCCCTAGAATGAAGAAAGATAAAATGAGAACTAATATTTGCATTCCGTTTTTTTCCCATCATCCTTTTTTCACCATTTTATTAAAACTACAGAAGATATTGTCTGTGTTTCAAGAAAGTTCTTACCGCTGTGGCACTGACGACAAATTTCTAAGGTATAAATCTCTGATGCTGCATTACCCTGAGGAGTGGAAAGGAATGACTATGCTGTGCTGAGAAAATCTGCTCCCACACTGAACTCAAATTAGGTGCGTGCAGAGGGTGGGAGTCATCTCGTGCAGCTTTAAATGTCTACTGTGTGGTACGGTACTTCCTGGGAACAATCCATCTATTTTAGCTTGCTATCAGTTACACCATACACACAGATTATATATTGATTTGATCGCTCTTGATTTTGCAGGCAGCCTGGGCCAACTGGTATAGATACACATTTAAACAGTGAAATCCCACTCATAGAGGAATCCATGGAGACTTGTTCAACCTAGAAAGAAGACAGGAATACAGACAGGGAGTATTGCATTAGAGCAATTACGTCAGAGCACCACAAGCCAGAGGGACCCAGATATTAAACTACAAAGATGATAAATGAGAACTCTCATATCTGGCTGGAGGTAAACCCTGTTTTGTTCCTTGCATTAGGGTCCAGGCTTATGTTGTTACACCTTTGAAAGAGAGTATATATACAGCAATACGGATATATAGAGGCAGTAAAAGAAGTTTCAGCCAAACCTTGTTGTCTTCTAGGCACAAAAATGCATTCTGCATTTGTATAGTGCCTTTCTAAAAACCCTTTTCTTTTTGTGAATAATTTTCACAAAAACAGGATACTTTTTCTTATGCATCAGCACTTTCTGAAGGAGAAAAAAAATCCACTTGGGAAATTTCCAACCTGTTCTAATCAAATACTCTTCACTAGAACAACAACTTGAAAGGTTTCTGAGCTCTTCAATCACAGCCCAGCTCAGGCTCAAAGATAAACTCCAAACACCATTTAAAATCTACTGACAGCTATTCACACTTCAAATCTGTATCCTAGTTTATAAGGTTCCTTTTACAGTCAATAGAGAGAGAAAGGTACTTTTTTTTTTGCAGATGTCTTAAATAACTATTTTAAGATGGAATGAATCACTCTCTGTAAGTTTATGTCTCTCTTCATAGATGACTGAGGGTACCTAAGAGCCTAATTTAGACTAGTCACCTAATTTTTGGACAGCTAAAGACAGCAAAATTCTTCAATATTTGTCTATTACTTCTTTTCTATCTCTTTTTGTTTTTAACAGGTCCTATTAGAGCCTCTATTAAATATAATCACCAACATAAGGTTATGCCTAAAATTCCTGCTGTGGATGACAGTTGCATTGCACTCTATTTTGCCAGGAAACATGATTTAATTACCTATGTAAATAGGTGGTTTATTTCTTGGTTGTCTGCTGGAAAGTCATGCAATAGTCTTGCCTAAAATATCATTGTACTTTACAATTCTTCCATTGCTGTTTCAGTGCAGACTGTGTTAAAATGTCCCCCAATTCAGACCTTCTGAAAGCTCCATCTTAAAGTACAGTCCTCGTTTACCAGTTCACATTTCTTCTGGATAATTAGTTTAATTGGGTAGTGATGGCTGCCTAATGAGTACTTTTTAAGAATTTTCTATGTATATCTTGCTGCTAATTTTGCATATATCAAGAACACAGCTCTCCAGCATACATCAACAGACTTTGTGTCAAAGTCAGAAACGCAGACATCTCATATAAATGACCAAATTATAAGTATCTACCTACTAAGTTTTCTTCTCATTATTTCTGTTTTTTCCTACTGAACTGTTTTCATCAGTAGGAAACTTTTTCAAACAAAGCACACTATGACAATTAAAATATGCCATGAGTAATACAGATGCCTCTAAAATTTTCCAGACACACATTACAGGTATGGCAAATAAATGTATAGGATGTGACTATGTTATTGCAGAAATGTAGATCTTTCTTGTATCCCCACTCAGTTAATCCATAACTTCTAGTGGAATGGAGACAGGGTTAAGAGGAACACAAATATGATATATTTGACATAACGCCAGTGGGGTTTTTTTTCCACCAGAAGTTGTTTCTGTCCAATCGTGGTCATAGGGTTGAGATCTAGTTTCTAATTACTGATTTCAACTCAAAGGCAATGTGCAAAATGTGTTACGTGAACCATATCCTATAAGCATTTTCTTTCATTAGCTAAGTTGCAGGTACTGTTAGTCCTACGCTTCTTAATCAAGGAGAAGACTGCATGGTCAAAAAGCAAAGATGGATGGCATTGTGCTTTAACCTAAAGGAAATAAAACCAAAGCCCAAGCCCGTAATATTCTTCATCTATGTGAAAGGTAGGGAAGTAAATAAAAGGACTCCAAGGATCCTTTCCTTCCCAACATGGGCTCTTCCTGGCCCTGTTAAGCATAACAACTTGTCTGTCTTTCAGTTCTCCTAACTGTAGGTCCTAGTTCACAGAGAACTAGGCACCCCAAATAAGTAGAAGAAGGAGAAACTAACTAATTCCTTCCACAGTTATCAGAACATGTCAGGTCTAGAGGAAGACTGGATTGCTCCGAATTAAGATTAATTTAAAAATTACTCTCCATTCTTTCTACCTAGAGAAGGAGCCACTGCCTGAAAGCAGGTCCTGCCATATTTCTTCTCTGCCCTTTACTGTAAACTGATTGCAAAAGCCTGTGTTCTGCTATGCTTCATAAAAGTGGGTAAAAGAATTATGTTTACAATGAGCTTTTAGCATGTTGCCTCCCACAGCCTCATTTGAGTTTATCACTGCCTTTTTTCCTGTCGGATGTGAGTCATTCCAGTAAGTCATTGAGCCAATCACTCTGGATTCCTCTCTAAACATCAATTAAAAGTTGTCTTGCCATCAGAATCTAACCCCAAGACCAACCACTAAGAAAGAAACTTCTACAAACATGACAACTCCAACTAGTACAAGTATTTTGTGCTTTACTTCTGATGGAGTTGTGTTTTTATCCAAGTTTAAAGTGCTTCAAGGAAGCCTTGTGAATCCAAGCTGTGTCAGGAGACTTCTTTAAATCTAGTGTCAGTATAACATTGGTAGCTTCTCAAAAACAAGCTTGTTCATGGCAGATTGTTGCCAGCTGCCAGAAAAATATGCCCTTCAACAGAATCCTGAGCTTTGTAAGCAGTTGAAAAGCATGTGGCATTGGAGGTGTGAAAATGGGCTTGTGCAGCTGCCAAAGATGCTGACACTTCTGAGTGATAGGTAGGTGAATGACAGGTGGTTTGCTTCTTTGGACAACTACATAATCCCTTCAGATGACAGGAAATTTTGAAGCTTGCAGTGCCAATTGATGGTATTTTGGATGCTCAGAGAACTGGGGTCTTCCACACAAGCAAAGATTCTTTCACTCAATGCTGCCTTCTTTTCCTGTTGTTTAATATAACCTCCTTCGGGTTCTTCAGCTTCATAGAGTAGTGTCCTGGTTTGGGGTAAAATGAACCAATTTTCTGTTTTGCAATTTCACTTTCTTAGCTGGGCCTCTTCTAACTAACTAAACTCTGAAATTAACAGCACACTGTTCAGAAAAACTGCTTTGTCTCACAGTGATAAGACCCAATTATATCACGGAATGGTATGCAGACAGGCCCTTGTTTATCCTTATTGCTGGAACAACCAAGGTCAGGTAATTTTGTTATTCTGCCCGTTGGAGGGTTGGAAGCTGAAGCATCGAAGGGTCCCACCTGCAAGGAGGAGTGGACAGAACGATTGACCCAAAAACTGACCAACAGGGGTATTCCATCCCATCCTCATCATGCNCAACAAAGAAAATGGGCTCTCCGCAGCCTGATTCAAATCAGGAGCCCATTTCAGCTGTTTCACTTTCCTTGGGAAAATAAACAATATAAAATAATTTTCTCTCGTGACTGTAGGAGATACCCAGTAAGACTGTCTGTCTGAGAATCTCTTCCTCTTCCTTCTTGCTCTGACCAGCAAGGAATTAAGATCCTCCAGAACCATTATGCTCTTGCCCTCTCGGTGTTCTTCCTAAAACTCCTCTCTAACTCTGCTTTCCTTCTAGTGTGTAGGGGTAGAGAATTGAAGAATCCACATCCAGTCAATGGCTAGTGATGCCTTTAGGTAATTAGTCATGATGGAATTAATGATCCAAACTCAAAACTGATGTGGAGAGACTTGTTTCCCAGAACTTCTGCCAGCTCTTTTCTTTCTGGTTACATGGCTTGGGTTTTTTTCTGAGAGAGTCTAGTTCTGTCACTGATTTGGAGACAGGAGTTTGGTTAAAATTTCTAAGATCTTCATATGGAAAGGTTTCCCTGTACATTGTGAAATGATAAGTGAGCACTCCCTGAAACCGTGATTAGTGGCCATGGCTGATGTCTTTTTAAATGTCTATCCAGGATCTTTTGCTGTGGAGTAGTCTTCATGTATAGGTGTGTGTGTATATCATAGATGAAAAACAGATACACAGGTACTGGAGGAAGACAGAGCCAGAGCCACATATATGATAGCTCTACCACCACGGCATGGCAACCATGCTAATTAGCTCCATAGAGAAACAGTGTTAATTAGCCTAGACACAACATCACATCAGTTAAGCTTTATAGTTTGGGCAGCTGAGTTAACAGCTTCAAATATCAGTGTAAAAAGACACTTAGTATGGATAACACCTTCTGCTGCACTCCATCAATATGGTACATAGCGCATAAGGCCATCCTCTTACTTATTAAATCAAGGATAATTTGCATAACTGATTTCAGAACAGACCCAACAGTCTAGCTAGTCACGACACCAAATAAAACAGAGTGGGATGGTAGTATTAATTCATGGTTCTGAAATAATTGGAAGAGTTTTTTAACTGATTACAGCATAAAATGATAATGATAATGAAATAAACCAGGAATCTACACCATAAAATTTGATACATGAATAAATTTTAAAACACTCAAAAGAAAGGAACTGAATAATGAAATATACCCCTTTATGTCCACTGTCTACCTCCCTGTAGAAGTCATAATTTCTGATTCTAACAATCTTACAATTTGGCAAAGGATGGGAAAACAGAAGACGCTAAGAGGGAATTAAAACTGGACAAATCAAACCAGAAACAAGGCCACATTGTAAAACAGGGTGATAGGGATCGCTAGGAAAATCTTCATGGTGAGCATCTTTGAATCAAGATCAGAGAGAGAGAAGTCACTGGACTGAATTCTGCACCTGGAGGAGTGGTATGTCCCTTTTTGGCTCACAGTAGAGAAAATTATGGCAGCTAATTGGAATCAGAATTCTTACATGAGCTGAAGGAGAGAGCACTTGGGTGTCCAGAGCAGAGAAGATCCTGTTTTGCACAGAATTAGCAGAGGAAGAAATTTTCTTTCCTGTGCTCCTGAGAATTGTTACTTTCAGTTGGGTAAGGCAGCTCAGCTGAGCCAGACGAGGAGAATTTGACTTACAACGTATTAGGTGAAGGTTCTAATTAAGGACCCAATTAAAATTATGACATCATCAGCTGAGTGGTGGTTACTGATCAGATGCACTCTGTCAGCTGGGTGGCACACCTAATGAACTGTGCCACAACTTAAACTCACTGGAATAATTTTAAGCTAAGTTCCTTTACTTAGCACTTATGTAAAGGCCAAACATCCATATAAAAGAGTTCCATTATTATGCATTAATGTTTCCTGCAGGCTTATGTTGTGCATATGGGCCATTACAGCAGCTTACTTGACTTGCCAAATTGTGATAATTAGAACCTGAAACTGAATCCTTAAGAGAAAATAGTTCCTTTGCTCTTTAACAGTTTGTTTTATAATAGAGGTCTCTGCATGGAATATTACTTCTTGCTTCATAGCTGAACTGAGAAACACAAGGGAATTTTGCCTCTTCCTGTAATGTATGGGTCCATAAAAGAGAATAACTGGCATGCACTCAATCACATATCTTTCCTCAAAACACCATGCTCTGCTTTGAACATCCATCTGTCCCAAGTATGTTCTTCTTCTGAATGAATCATGCGATTGAACTAAAGCACTGCAAAAAGGAAATGAGTTTACAATTTACTCCATCATAATGATAACTTTATTTGATGTACATCTATCTCTATGAAGGCTAGACACAGTGCCAGCTCTATGCAGCATTTAACAATAATGAGGGGTGAGAGGAAATATAAAAACATAATGGGTCAAATCCTCCCCAGGAGAAAATTAATCCAATGCTACTGATTCCAGTGGAGAAATGCCAGTTCATACCAGTTGAGGATCTGCTGCTTTTCACAGGGATAATTTTAATGATTAATAAGATAC
The DNA here is from genome assembly GCA_013400375.1 of Thinocorus orbignyianus. Taxonomy (NCBI): domain Eukaryota; kingdom Metazoa; phylum Chordata; class Aves; order Ciconiiformes; family Thinocoridae; genus Thinocorus; species Thinocorus orbignyianus. Next base: position 865,971 of record VXBW01006790.1, read on the forward strand.
CAGATTGGTATTTGTTGTTGTTTGAAGTGATCGGTGCCTGATATCCCCACATTATTATTTAATTCCAGTATCAACAAGATTATCACTTAATTTGGATGAGTGTGCGTGCATAAAAATGATGCCTCACAGAGCTTATTTACAATAATCCTATCAGCTGGCAGCCAATAATTGACTGAGCTATTTGTCACCCACGATGAAGCTAGAATTACTGAGGAACTGAAATCCTTCTCTCTCACTTTGTCTGCCTTTATGGGGATGTGCTACATTACTATGGGCAGCTCTTTTGTCCTCCACTGGAATTAAAAAGCATCTCAGAAAGTGTAATTAACTGCACATAAATGAACAGGGTTATGGAGGAATAAAGAAAGATTTGTAGGAAAGGACAGACAATGTGTCATCTTCTGTCAAGTGCACAGAATATACAGCCAGGTATTGTTTCAACTTGCTTTCACTACTTAAAGCAGAAAAGCTTGTTGGGGCATCAGGGCATGGGAGAAGACCTGTTTTATATGAAGGTTTAGAAGCTGTTTCTGTGGTTTTACCAAACTGATTTTAGATGCTGAAGGAATATTCTCATGACCGGATCCTTGTTCTATTCTTTTTGGATAAAATAACAGATGCTGCCAGTCTCTATGCAGAGAAAGAGATGCTAGTCTGATCTTCACCTGTTTTGGCCCTTGAACTTGAAGCTCAGTGTAATCCAGTGGCCAAATATAAAAGAGCACAATCATGGCTTCTGAGAAGCATAAAGTGTCTTCTGGTGTGTCAAGCTAGTTCACACCTCTTCCCCAGGTCTCACTACTTTTACATCACCTTCCAAGGCAGGACTCTATTGTGCTCAGGTCAACACCAAGTGAAAGTTTGGTGACCAGCATCTAACATTGGTTTCTGTAGCATTCTCTTCCAAAGAAATAGTGGGAGTTGTCTGCTCGCCAGTGGAACAAGCGGAGTCAGAAACCATGGAATACATGATGAAATGCTCCACAGCAAGTCACATAAGTCTTTCTATGAGTGCTTTGTGGATAGGAGGTAGTGAATATGAAATATTCAAACCTACAGTGTGGAGAGAATTATTCAGGAGGAAAGGTGTTATTCCTGTCAGCTCCTGTTCTCTCCTACTTATTCCCCAGGTGTCAGAGACAGTTAGGACAGAGGAAGAAATGCACACAAAATACTGCCTTTAATTACTGCTGAGCAAATCCACCGGTCTGTAGTAACAACAACAGAAGAAAAAAAAACAACCAACAAATGGAACACTAAAAAAGCCCTAAAAACCCACACGATGTTTTCTACTTTTATCACTTCATTATATAACCATTCTGAATCCTAAGGGTAAAGCATGTTCCTGAAGTATATGCCAAGAATGTGGTCTTTTTCTCTTCTTTTTTAACTGACTTATCTTTTCTGTAATAAAAGTCTAGAAGATATAATGATTTTTAGACAGTATGCTTAAAGCTTAAGGGCTCTAAGCTCCCACTTTTAGTTGAGGACAGTGAAAAGGGCAGGGATCTGCAGTGATCACCTGAACAAGAAGGAAAGAAAACATAATTTGCGTTCATCTAGATTTCCAACACCTGGAAAAGAGAGAAGAAAGCCGGAGTAACCTGTCAGGAACTGTGGGAAATATTGAACTTTGGGATTTCTAATGAGATTTGGAAGCCACGATATAGCTAAAAATAAACTGTATGTAATATAAAATTATTTTGCCCTTTGTAGAAATATAACCTTAAGTCTAGCCCCATGATTACCTATCTCATGTAAAGGGAGATATTGGCATTGTTCATGAATACAGCTCAGCTGTAGTGGAGCTGTAGCTGAAAGTCTCACTATGGGCAATGCAGAGAAATAGACTATTCAGTCTATGATTCCTTTGACTTGTTTCAGACACTTATTTTAACATGAGATTAATCATACCCAGCAAATCTTTGCTTCTCTCCAATGATTCTGAAGGAGTTGAGAGAAACAACCAAGGACCAAACATCTACACTATACTTATGTTCAGATAAATCTTATCCTTTCAGACAATGTTTTGTTATTTTCAGACAATTCTTACTTGCTTAAAATCAGTTGATATTCATCATAATAATAAAATTATTATAATAATGATTATTATTATTCAAAATTTAAATTAATGAATAAATAAATACCTAGAAAATTTCCATAAGCCTATGTATAAGTACCCTTTAAGGCTTGGTAGACCTATACTTTTTCCTGAAGTCAAAGCACTACTGCCATGGTTCCTTCAAATCCTTTTTTTTATATCTTAAGACATTTGGTGCTATTATACAGTCCTTGTTGTCATAGGGAACTTGTAAACCTTATTTTCCCCTGTCCAATGTAATTCAGGGTTGGAGAGAGTTTATGATGCTGATTTACCTTTGTATAACTGTAAGGAGAATTAGGACCCCAGCAGATGAGCCATCTAAGGCATGAGATGGTAAATTGAACTGGAAGAACACAGTAATGTTTTAAACACTATGTCTTCTGTGGTTGTAAAGAAATCAGCATAAACCAGACAATATGAACACATCTGAGGATGGTGGATCCACACTGTTTGAAAGCACATGTGAGCTTCCCATAAAGTGCAGCTTTTTTGTGCAAATAACAGGCCTTCATCTTGGCACCTGAATAGTTCTTTGTTTCCAGCAGAGAAACTGTGGGTTTATGGCCTGAGAATGACAATAGGAATGTGTTTATTGCTAGGGTCACAGCTGGAGATGATTATTACTTTTTTGTCAAAAGGCAATGCTGCAGGCAGCTAAACATGCTTTCAAGCTGATTTAAGGGAGTATTCCTGGAAAAAATGTCCTCTCTGTGCTTCAGTTTTCCTTTCTCAGAACTCAGTTTACCACTGGAAGGCAGGCGGTCTGTAATATTTTTGTTCTGACAGGAGATTATGCAAAGTTTACATGATTTGCTTTCTTGTGGGGACAGGGGAGACATCAGTGTTAAGGATTCTCAGGATCAGGGATTCTCATTCCTCTGCCAATTTATCCCAGTGCCTGTACATAGCAAAGGTCAGTCAGAGAGTCTGTCTGTGCTGCGTATCATGGCCTCTCTCTCAGTAGGCTGCAAAATCTAGAAATGCTGGAAAAGTCTGTTAGCTCTGATCTCACTTAAAGCCAGCTTGTCATGGTGTTGACATGCTCAAAAAGCCCAGTCCAAACCTTACTATAGTAAATGACTTGAAAGTGCCCTAAAGAAGACATTCCAGTACAGAAACACTGTAGCAGCAGTTCCATTTTTGCAAACCAAGTCTAAAGGGCAGCATTTTTAACCTTTCAAAGATATACTTTGCCTTCCAACCTCAGTAGTTGTCTCAGACAATGGTAACCTCAGGAAATGGCTGGTATCTGTCAGCCTTTTTATAGATACGAATGCATGTCTAAATACATCTTTTGTAATTAATACAGTCCATTCCTCCATTCTCCCATTGACTTTGGTAGCTGAGATGTAATCTAATTTAATTTCTGTAACATAATCTTGTTTGCTTTTATAGTACTTCCCCCTGCTAATATTAAAATCCTATTCATTTAGTTGTATGCACTGCTAGATAGATGTGCGTCTGTGGGTGGATTATAAATGTGGAAGAGCTGATATATGAAGAAATGCTTTCAGTGGTCTGAAATTACCTAGGGCTGAAACTATATCCAGCAAGTTGAAAGTCTGACAATCTTTTCCCTTTCAGAAATATAGTCACAATGTTGATAGCACAAAGGCGGCAGTGGTTCTCCATAAAAGCATGTTATTTTGTTCAAAGTCTGTGCAAACCGGGAGTATCTTTAAGAATTTATTTTGCCTGACTATAGACAATACAGTTTACATTTTATTCTAATTTTATAGTATGAACTTTAAGAATCAGGAAGTGTCATGTTTCAGACTGAATCAGATGGTGGACATTCAAATTGTAAATATAGACCGGTGTCTGACCAATTACAGACATCTGTAATGTAGACATCTTCAGCTGAGATTCTCCTTGCCATCACAAGAGAGAAATTAGATTTTCAGGTGAGCAGATAGTCTTCTCAGAAAAATAGATGTTACAAATACATCAGAGAAGTCAAACTTAAAAGGGTCTATTTCTGTCCAATCGCAAATAATTAATAGATATTTGCATTGAAGATGTTTATAGTTGCTGAAATAAATTTCACCCAGCTCCCATGGATGCTAAAGGTGGATTTTGGTGGCCAGCAGGACTTCAAATGACTTCAATCTGGAGTTTTGCCATCACTGAGAGAGTTAGAAGCAATTGTGCCTCACCATTGATCACACAGGGAGGCGTAGTCTGCAAATTTTAGACGTTATTGGAGAGCAAATCCACCTGAAGTGTCCTAGAAGAAACTCAATTATAATCCAAATTTCCTACAACAGTAAAATTCTTACTGGAATTAATGGATCCCAGGTACTTTTATGGGAAGTTCATATCTAAATACTTGTGAGAACTAGACAATTAAGTGGAAAGACCCCTATCGTGGTATGCAATAATAAGCTGCTATTTATATATCAGTGCCATATATATATTCCAGCTCAGATAGGGAACACATAATTTGAGGTATTATATGAAAATACAGTGAAAGACAGCTCTTGTTTTAATACTAAAATATCTGAAATGAGATGACAAGATAAATGTCAGAGGTGAAGAGAGCAGCCTTACGTTGTGAAGAAGGATTGGGACAAAACTGGCACAGACATCAGATTTCTGGAGCTTTCCTCTTCCATGAGGTCATACTGCCTTCCTACTCTGTGTACGCTCTAAATAAATAAAAGCCAGCTATGGATAATGAACTCCATTAATTAAAAACACAGCCTGCCCCCATTGCCTGCCCCTTGGGGAAATGCCTGGACTTTACTCCCATGAAATTGTTTGAATTTTTAAAAATAATGTGGTATATATGCTATTAAACTCCTGACTAACCAAGTGACAGAGGCAGAGACAGAGGTACAGGCTGAGGTTGGGGATGTTGCACAGTATCTGAGCAATGCCATAGATTCAAGTCATGGTATATCTCTTGTTTACAGTGTAAAAGCTTTAAATGTGGCTTTATACACAGATTATCGCAGGCCCTGAAACATGCTGATCCTTTGAAAGTCAACAGGAAGAGGACATTTCAGCCTTGGGACTGTATGCAACGTAAATGATGTGATGATTGGTCCATATACAATGTCGTAGTTCTTGGCTTCTCAAGGCTAGGCAAAGGAGAATAAGAGGTAAAACTTTTNAATTTTTTTTTTTTTTTTTTTTTTTTTTTTAATCAAAGTCTGGCTAAAATAATTGGAAACTACTCCCTGTCCCTCCCTATAAGCATGCTCTGACTCAAATCACTTGCTTTGGGTTAATCAGTTTCCTCTAGGTTATTATAATCAGGAAAGAAACCCAAACCAAAATCAAAAAACCCCCCACTGAGTAAAGTGCGTACATGAGAGGTACCTCCTATGCCGCCTGATTCCCAATGAGCATTTTGTCTTAGATGGTATTCTTGAAACTAAATTAACCAATGAAAGCTTTTTTCCCTGAACGAAAAGCACTTTAGCTGTTTTCTGAACAACTGCAGTGAACAGTAAGCATAAATGCAGCTGTTAAATCAGTTGTATATCAGCCTGGCAGGCCTAAGTATAGCTAGTTCTGCTTGTCTTGCGATTAATGTCAAGTAAAAGTAGGTGACAGTAATTGGTGTTGTCGGGAAATGAGTTCTCCCGAGAAGGGAGCAGTTCTGTGAATGCAGGGGAATGCGACACTGCCTGGATGGAGAGCTTACTGTGTCAAGGCAAATTCAAAATTCAGAAGTAGGGAAGTGAAATTACCCAGCTAATGAAATATACATCTGAGGAATCCCTTTAAAATATTCAGCTAGTCATCCCTGGCATACGTCTGCAAAGGCAAAACATTGCGCCTGATAGTAAGCCCGTTGTGTCTATGGGTGGTGTTTCATATTTTTTTTATTATGTGATTTTGTCTGGAGTAAAGACTTAGTAAAATGAGACCATCATTAAAACTTATCCAGATAAATAACTTCTGCTGAAATTAATGACATAATCTGAAAGTTCTGAGTCATATTCATTACCTCTCGCCTTTGTGTCTCTGGATGAAAGTCAATTTGCAGAATAAGACGTCAATATGTGGGCATCCTCATGCAGGTCTGTAAGCAAGCCAGGCTCTATTATAGTGATGGAGATCTCTTTTCGCTGTCTTCAGAGTTCAGAGAGTGATTCAGCTCATTGTATATGGGTGTAATGAGGCGAGCATGAAACTTTCTCACATGGGACTTGATTCAGTTGTCCTCAAATAGTCCTCTCGTGCTGTTTGAGATGCTTGGTGGTATCCACATGGGGCTAATAGATGACAAAAGGTTTAAGAGTGATCTGTGTGCTTCTGGAGAGAAGATGGAGGCCAGACAGTACTCTCAAATGGCAGGAGAGAAATACATACTCCATACTACAGGAAGTATATATAGTATCATAGTATCTCTACTACATAGCGCAGAAAACTGAACTGAGTCTTCACTCAATTCTGAGTGAACTGAGTGAATCTGGATTGAACTGAGTCTTCACTACTCAGCTGCCCATGTTTGATGACAAATCTGCTCTGAGATGGTCTGGAATACCATGCAATGTTTGTCAGACCATGATGGTTTCTGATGCTGCTGGGAATCTCAACGGTGCCAAAGGAGAGGAGGTGGAAACTTAGGAGAAGAGGATGAGAAAAAGAGTGACATGTCACTGTGATCTTTATTTGGGAATCTCAGGGTCCAATTTGGGAAATGGGAGTGTGGAGGAGGGCAAGTGATAAAAGGCTACTAAGGAGGCTGAGGGAAGACATTATTGCTTTCTACAACTACCTGAAAGAAGGTTGTAGTGGGGGGGGTTGGTCTCTTCTCCCAAGTAATAGGCAATAGCACAAGAAGAAACGGCCTCAAGTTGCACCAGGGGAGGTTTAGATTGGATATGAGGAAAAATTTCTTCACCAAAAGAGTTGCCAAGAATTGGAAGAGGCTGCTTAGGGAAGTGATTGAGTCACCACACCTGGAGGTAGTTAAAAGAGGTGTAGACGTGGTGCTTAAGGACCTGGTTTAGTGGTGAACTTGGCAGCATTAGGTTGGTGGTTGGACTTGATGATCTTAAAGGACTCTTCCAGTCAAAACAATTTGATGATTCTACAGGGCTATGGGTTACATCCTTGGATGTGTAAACAGCTGATCTATTTTTCCAGAACAATTAAGGGTTGTATTCCAAAAGATTTTTAGTGGAAATGTGCGGCCTGCCCTTGTCCTCTGAGAAATGAAAGATCTATACAGTATAAATTAAGGCATATTAGGTGAGCTGTAACTGTTTTAGAGTTCTGGTCCATTTCCTTTGCCTCTTTCAAGGCTGAAGACGTGAAACGTAGCAGTGGTTTTACAGTTTGACAACATTTTAAAAGCACAAAAATAAACCAAGGAAGAGGATAATTTGCTGCACGTAGCTCATGTAAAACCCATAGTAGGAAACAGAGAATTTTACCTTTGTTTTGAGAATACAAGAAAAATCTAAAGTTAAGGTCTGGAGGCTTGTGGGAATCACCTGCGCCTACTTGAGACATACCATGAAACAGGGGAAGAGCTGCAGAGGACTTGTCCTACCCAGGTCTCACAAGGGGAGACTCAAATTTGTGCTACAGTTCACCAATGGGTAAGAGGAGTACAAAGAGCACAAATCTGAGGAAGAAATCATGGGATACTGCTATAAATACATGAAATATCAGAGAGGGTGGGAGGGCCTCTGTTAGAGTGGGCTACACATAAAATAATTTTGTATTTGTAAAGATTTTAAAGTCATTGTGTACATAACAAATTCCCAGATATTGTTGTTTAATAGAAATGAACTGATAATTCGTGGAAGAAGGCATCACTGCTATGATCTGAAATATATGCAAATTATTATATAAATGAGAAGGCCTTGGTTAAAAGGGTACTGTTTGAAATACATTTCCACTGGACTTTTTTGAGAAGGCAACTTTCAAATTTGTTGACCAAATTTCCTGTCAGGCCAAAGAAGGTATATAAGAAAGGAAGATAAATTTCTAAATATTTTTTATTTTCTTTCTAAAAATAATTTGACTTTTTAGTCATAAAGACCATAACTGCTACTTCTTGATTTATGCCAAAATAATTCTGTGGCTCTGTGCAATAATTTCAGTGTGACTGCTGGGAGCTGGAAGCAGAAGCATTAACATATGTTAACTGAGACGTATCTAATTTTAAATTAATCACACATTGAATGTATTTGGTAAGACTGAATGAAGTGAGATATTATTTGAGTTTATTAATACCCTCTATTAACAGAAAATACCACTTCTATCCAATTTACTGGTGATAGATTTTAAAACTGTGTGCAAGCATGTGCAGATGGATGCAGATGGCACGTGAAGCAATTCAAAGTGCATCAATCAATTGCTCCAAGCATATTTTATTCATAAGAACATACATATTGCTAAGAATGTCTTGCTTTGTATTAGCACTATTATGCACAAAAGCAACAGATTCCCAGGATTCCCAGGATAGCTCCTGGTATGCAAAGACTAAGTCAATTGGGCAGGGTTCTCCCCTGTGTCATTTAGGATTCCTATGAAATTCTCTGTCTGGACCAAACAAAGGAAAAAGTCACACAGGAGAAACTGATGAGGTACACTTGCTTACCCAAAAGTCTTTCCCTTGTATCTTAGAGTGGAACAGAAAAACAGAAGATAAAGTATTTACATATAAAGCAAGGAAGAAGTAGAAATAAAACTACATTTAGAACTGCAAGGGGAGGATGAAAATTAACAGTAAACTTCAGAAATCTGACTGTATTCATTCATAAATTCCACATGTTTTTGGGCAAGGCAGTCACCATAGTAGTAGTAGTTCCATATAGGTATTTAAGAGCATAGTACTGCTGATAATTTTTCCAACTTCGACCTCGTATTTCAGGATGGAAAAACATTCTGATGTTATGGAGCTCCACGCAGAATCCACTTATTGTTGGGGTTCTGAGAGAGCTACCCTGAAGAATTTTTCAGATGAATGATGGTATATATTGTACATCCACGTGAGAATACGAGCGAGAGCAATGAACATTCTGTTCTTACAGACACAGCTATTCAGCAGTTATTCTGCTTCTTGCGTTTGGGTTAAATACTGCATCCCTGAGTAGACAATGGCCAGCTCAGCTTTACTACGCAAATCAATTATGCTCTTTCCAGCAAGATACACAATAGATATGAGTAATTTGGGAAGTTTCTGCATCTAACATCACCAGCACTACACCTGAAGTGGATGTATCATTCTGAAGGGAATCTTCATCAGAGCAGACTACTCTCTGAGGGGGACCCTGTATCTCAGAAGCTCTATCTTGACCTTTATTCCATGCTGTTGTTTACTCACAAGAAGCTTAGTTCAGGAACTGCGAGGTCAGAGAACTTCAGTGGCAGAACAAAAAGGTTAAAGAGGAAGAATAGACCTAAAAAGCTGGCTGTGGAAGTAAAACATAAAATCTCAAAAGGAAACAGATGCATTTAGATGTTGAGGCAAAGGCAAGAAAAAATAATTAGACTTGAAAGAAATACAAGGCAGAGTTGCTTTGGGAAATAGAGTATGGTGAAAGCCAGCACTAAAATAACAAATTTTGGAAGCAAACACAGCATAGCCACATCAGCATTACAGCTGAACCGTGGAGTAGTGTGGAGCATGGATGTCTGCTTTTCCCTGAAGTTTATTCACAGTTGTTAATCTCTGAATTCAACTTCTGTTTCTCAGCTTGAAAATTGTTTACCCAGTGACTCTGCTAGCAAGTGTTCAGAAGGCATATGAATTTAGCTAATGGCTTATTTTAGAACTGGACAATGTTTTGATCTCCTTCACATTTCTGAAATGAAACCTGACATTGACTGAGAGCCAAGCTTCTCTCTCTCTTTGTTTATCCAAAGAGATTTAGTTCTAAGCTTTATATCACTGACTTTATGTATTAGCAGGTGTTTTTCTTCTTCTGAAACACTGCTTTAGGCTTACAGAACCTCCAGGAGGTAGGTATCTGACACTCCTGAGAGATTAATAAAGGACTAGCAAGGGAGAGGAGTGGAAGATGATGAAAAACATACTGTTGGGAATTGCATTTATGGGAGGACAAATACAAGTTAACTTCACATAAGAATGTCTGATGCCTTGAGAAAAATAGGCAGATTTTAGAAATATTTCAGTAAACTAATCAAGATCTTTTATTCTGCAATTCATAAGTGATGTGAGTTTCCAGATTTGCCAGCAGAACGTTGTCCTAGTTATTCTAGGAATATTTAGATTGGGTAAAATATTGTCATTCAAGATCATTGTCTCCAACAAACACCTTCCCAGATTTCTCATTTTCTCTAAGAAATAGGATAAATTCTAGCCTCCTTGGAGATAGTACTGGATGAAATATATATATGACGAGGTTAAGGTTATATCTGTAATAATAAGCAAAATGCTCCAGGCATTGATTTCTGTCCCTCAAACACACATCATGTGTGCCCTTACTCCTAAATTCTCCAGACACAAAAAAATAAGAATTCCTCTAAGGTAACAGGAGTGTTTCTGGTTTTGCTTGTTTTCCTATATCTGATATTTTTGAGAGAATGCTGAAAACCCTTAACAACAGACTAGCTGTCATGTCTTTGTAGCTAAACAGCACAGCTTGAGTTGAGATATTATTCTCACTGATGCACAAAGCTTCTATTTATCAGCTGAGTACACAAATATCAGGGAACTGTGCACAGCTGTCTTTGAGTATGCCTCTTCATAAGGGCAACCACTTGAGGTTCATTATTCCCCTGATAGCCTGGGAAAACCACTTTACTTGGCTGTTCAGAATTGGAAGTTCCATCATGCTGTAGTACTCAATCAGGACATTAAGGTTGAAATTCATCTCCCCTAACTTTAAATGTCCACAGCCTAGAGGTTTCCAAATGCAGTGAAGCCACCTGGGCTCCTGTTATTCCCTGAGCAGAACTGGCACCTCAGGTTATGATTAACCAGACGTTAGAGGTTTCCTGTAAAATGGGATGACTGGTACCATAAACACCACAGACTGGGTCACCACTAACTGTAAATGCTTGTCCAGGTGGAAAGGCCATGTGGAGACCTCTCCAGTGGCATATGGCATATTTATTCAAATGAATACCACATTTTTCCATTTGCTGCGCTCCCACTCCTGAGCTGATTTAAAATACTAAGAAAGTGCTTGCTCCCAGCTTTTTCCTGGAGGTTTCTGCCAGTGTAGCACGCTTATCAGAAGACAGTGTTCTGCACTAATCCAAGAATCAGTCAGCCACAAATAAATTCCTGATGAAGTAGGCTTGAGATAAGGCATCAAAAATTACGCTGCTGCACAGCTGTTATCTCTGCTGATTCCACTTTGATATCTCTGCTGATGTCAGCAACTTCTGGCAGAGAAATTATAACAGCGGGTCCAGAATGGTAGTTTTTTCTGCAGGACTACCTATAAGAAAGAATGTAAGACTGATGTGATGCCCAGGGAGTGGAGTCACTGTGGTCTAAAACAGCTGAGAATCTGATCCTTTTTTCCACCTGTTTTAAAAAATTCCTTTCTTCTTTTAGTTCTTCATAATATCTTTAATATTTCCATCTTTTTCCATATACAAAGAAGGTGATTCTTTTCCACCAATAGTTAAAGGAAATTATACCTAAGTGCACAGAGACACTCTGTGTAGGCATAGAATATATGTAATGCATAAATTGCTTAAAAAAACCCCAAATAATGAAGGTGTGTTTGAATCATGAAAGAACAGCAGAATGAGTCCTAGGCTTCACAGGAGTCCCTAAACACAACTAGGCAACTTATTTTACTTGTGCCAAGGTTCGTGTAGTGCTCGTGATCCTTGCTTTTGAAAGTCCTCAGACATTCTCTTTTGGTTTTGCTAATTTTTTCGGGGGGAGGTTGTTCATCTGAAGGCTGATTTTGTGGCAAGGAAGATTTTACAGCAGCATATGTGGACTTAAGTCCTAAAATACTTTCTCTTTAAAAGATTATTAAGTTTATCAAATGTTATCATACAAAAAAAAAAAATAAAAAAAAAAAAAAAAAGGCAGACAATCCTGAATAGGGATGAAAAAATATTTGAAGTATTATGTTTATTTATATCTTTCGAAGTCTATTCAACCTATGTAATCCTTCCCATTGGGCAAATTATTCTATGAGACTGAAATTTTAATTAAGGCATTATTAGTAGTATAATTTTGATACTGTTTTGATGACCTGTGCAAACAAAATAACTATTTTGTGGTCAATTACTACATATATTGTGTCTAAACACAATGAAGGTTATTTCAAAGCCTACCCCAAATTAATTCCACAAGATGCCTTAGCAGGCCATGTTCTGTCTGCAAATAAGAGATGAAGAGCCAAAGATGGCAAAGCATGATAGTTTGAAGACTTAACCACTAAAAAGTGCTTTTCTGGGTTTCTAGGTGTCGTAAGAGACAAATAGCTGTGCAGCTGTAGTCATACTGCCACCAAAAAACATGTACCACCTACTCTGATAGACAAGATCTGATAGCTCTGCCTCTGCTTTCACACACTCAGTGCATCGAGGGAGCTTTTTTCCCTTTCTGTTTTTGTGTTAATGGTTTTCTTGAAATTTATTTTGCTGTCTGACAGCATTTCATTTTTATTTTTTTATGAGCTGTAGGGTAGAAGAAATAAGTTATCTATTTCTTGCTTTGATCCAGTTAATTTCTTACCATTTTTTCCCCCATCCTCCAGTCTGCTGTGGATTTTACGTTTCCAGATTCAACATCTGTAGCTAAAAGAAATAACAATTTCCAAATAGACAGAACTTTATCGTGTGGGCTTTACCCCTCCAGTAAAAATTTTAAGCATAAGGTCTTCATTTCTGGAAGACAAATGGATACATTACTGCAAAACCATATTAGCCTTTCATCTTTGGAAAACCTATTGAGAATATTCGGTGAGACTTGTTGGTTCTTTAACTGAGAAGGAGAGAAATGAACGTACAGAAATAAAGGAGAAGATTGCCTTTGCCAAGTTTTACAGGGAATCAAAGAGATCTGGGCTCAAATATTAAAATGCCACATTGTCTCTATGCAACACATGGAGAACTAGAGAGTTCTGAAATCAAAAGCAGCCTGGACATGTCAACTTGGTGCTGAAATAACTGGCCTGCCTGTAACCCCAAGATAAACAATGTGATGAGCTGTTGCACAAACATGTATATATGCTCTATTCCCTCTATTCTTGCTCCAGCAGATGCAATTTCCATGAGTTCTCTTGAAGTTCTGGGTTTGAATTGTTTCCAGGATGAAAGTGGATCCCAGCCATCCCAGTCCACTCTTGTTTGTGAGGAGTTTCCTCTATTCCGCACTCTTGATGAGCTGAACAGTGCTGTACTGAGTGTTTATCAGAGGCTCTATGTATTTTATGCCTAGAGTTGGGGGTTAACAATCCTTTTGGACATCCATGAGATATTTATGCTACTAGTGATGCGTTTATTTGTGAGCACATTCACGATCAGACACTATTCATTACTGAACTGTTGGGCTGGGATATTCTGACTGCAGTCAACTGAATTGATGGAAGTGTTCAGATTCAGTGGGAAGTGAATTTACATGCTGAAAATTAGTAATACCCCCTTCTTCTAGATCTACATTATTTTTGGTTGGTTTAGTTCGGTTTGTAGTTCTTGGAAGATCATCAAGATTCCTTCCTTGCTTTAAAATGTGAATTCTTCTGATGAACTCTTTACTCATAGCTAACATTAATCTTCTGAAGTTCATTACACGTAGATTCTGGTAATTCAAAAACTGTAGGGCTTGATGAAAAACAGTCAGCAGCTATCTTTTTCCAACATGTAGCAAATATTGATGCTTGATTTCCCGGTGGAAGAGAAATCAGCTGTGTCAACTCTAGATGTACTCCCCGTGTCACTTCTCTTCCAGAAGCTTTGTAAACCATAGCCCACAGTTTCATCTGTGTGATCCCAAGCCCAGTTTGGTGCAGCGCAGCTGTGGGACCTTGGCTTAGTTTAGCTGGGAAAATAATTTTCAGTTCTGAGGCAGCCTGTATGCTAAGGGAAGCAATAGATAGATAGATAGATAGATAGATAGATAGATAGATAGATAGATAGATAGATAGATAGATAGATAGATAAAAAATGCAGGCATCACTGAAATTATTAAGACACTAATAAGGAGGCATTCAAAGAGTGGAAAGTATTGACATGACAAGCTATTAAAACCCTTGGCAAAAAAACCCCCAACCAAACAGAGAACTGAAAGATGGCAACTCAACAAGAAAGAGAAGCAGCCTACACAAAGGAGCAAAGGAAGCTTGGCCAGCAAGGACGTTCTGTATGTCATATTTAGGGTCATGCCTATATTAATCTTTCACTGAGTGGTATATGGATCCTTGCTCTTCGTAGTGCATGTCAACCAGTATTTGCTGTGTACTTTTAACTTCTCAATGCTCTGCTCGCACAGTGTATCCTTGCATGGTAGAAAATAGGTAAACAAACACGATCTACCGAGCTAGGATTTGGGGGAAGATGATTGCAGTCTCATGCCAAGCATCAGTGCTGTGGACATCGACTGTGTTGGAAAGGTCAGAGTAAAAAAAGAAGCGCTTTTGTTCTTTGCAGTAACTCTTACTTGTCTTTCAGCCCAGGTGCCTCTAAACTGGTGATTCTACAGCACTTACTCCGTAGAATTGTAGAAAGCTTGGAGTTGGAAGAGACCTTAAAGATCATTGAGTTCCAACCCCCCTTGCCATTCTCACATTCTAGGAATCAAGCCATGTACTGTTACCTGCTAGAGTGCGATCAGATGGCTTCCACCTTAATGACTGGTCTCATGTGTAGATGACTTCTGACTGCTGGTGTGTAACTGAAGGAAACGTCTTTTTAGCTTCAAGTCAGCATTTTCCACATTACTTTGGAACTGATTTACACCTCTTCTCCCAAATCTTCATTTACAGTGGTTTGTTGTTGTTATTGTTCCACTGAAAGCATATCTATTATGGGAATATTTTGCAAAACTTCTCAGAGCCTCTGTCTACCTAGAGCTTGAGCATGGCTGTAAGGGACACAGCAGCGTGCAAGACAGACTAACTGAAAAGGAAAATCTGGCGGAATTGAAGTCCAAACAACTTGATACCTTTACCCGTGTGGGAAAAGATCTGTCCCATTTTGTCTAAAACTGGAACAAACCCGATCCCTTTATTATTCTTCATGTATCAGTCTTGCTGCTTTTTTTTTTAGCCTTTTAAGGTAATATTTGCAGGAATGATTGAACCTATCGGGCTTTTTCTCTTTTATGGAAGTCCCTTTAAGTGAAAACTTTGATTGACACTTCACAAGATTCAATAGCATGCATCAACCCTGTAAATCTCTGCCCTTTTTTTTCAAAAGATGAAGTTCATTTTGCGGAACAGCCCACATTCTTCATGCATATGATGAGTCATTTGTGCGGTCCAAAGAAAGCGATATTTTGCTTTTTGCTTTTGATCAAAAAGTCTTGCCATGCTGCAGCTTTTTAGTGCACACCTGATAAAATCCATTATACATTTTTTCTGCTTCACTGGTGATAAAAAGCCTCTGACAATTGTTAATAGCAAGGCTATCTGTCACTTTGAAAACCTGTATTTTTAGTGAAAAGAACAGAATCAACCTCTTTTACCCCAGTAAGGAAGAAAAAACCCAGACACTTCTTCCCATACATAAAACATAAAGCGTATGAATAACACATATGCATTCCCCCGTGCTTCTCCTCTGAAGGTCCCAAAGCACAGCAGATATTCTCCATCATTCATGTTACTACAACAGGGACACTGAAGTGCATGGAGATGGAGTAACTGATGAGCATCAATCAACAGCCTTTGACCTGAACCAGGGAAAAAGCCGGTGTCTTTTAAAGTCAGTGTGAAGTTCTCTCTTGATGATGGTGATGCAGGGAATTCTTTGCTCTGATGCCAGGCCCCTGAGCCCTTCCTTTCCTCCTGAAGCCATAGCGCTCACAGTGTCTGATATTTGCTGTCCACTGCAGGGAGTGCACAGCTTCCTGCTGATAGAATTGGCTGAGTATAATCCTTGCATATTTTATAGTGCTATCGGGATTAATCCTAGTTCTTTAGTAATAGTATTGTTAATTTTTTAGTCTTATTCTATTAAATCTCTATATTTTAACCCTTAGGTTTCCTTGTTTTTTCCCAATTCCCCTTCCTGGGTTATTGGGTGATAGAATGATCATCTAAATGATGATCATTCTATCACCATAACAGCTATGAAGAGAGCTCAACATGACCAGTGCAGTTGCAGACTTTCACTACAGGCGTCCAAAGACAGATGGAAAGCATCCCCTCACTTATAAATTCTGATACAATATTGATGTAGTAAAGGACCAGGGCACCAGTAAAACAGTTCAACTAAAACTCTTCCTAATATTGACAGGCAGTAAAACTGCCAATGATTAATTAGATTGCACATGGAATCAAATTAAAACATTAGACTAGAGTATACTGTCTTTATGTGAATCAACAAAGAATCTTCAATGGGAAATCAGCATTTCTGATGGTTAGAAGACAAAAATGTACTGCCAGAACTGGAGAAATTCCACAAGAGGGCCATGAGACAATGGGAGGCACAGGAAGTAAGACATTTAAAGAGTTTAAAAAGACTGGGACTGTTAACCTCCATGAGAAGGTGAATATAATAAAAGTCACATTAACTGTGGCTGTGGTCTCGCTTTGTCACACATGCTCAGGGTGGCAACTACTCATACCTGGGTATCTCTGAGTGGCCAGATCTGAGACACTCTTCCTGAGCTCCCTTTAGACTTGATGAATAGACAGAAAAATCTAAAGGGTCACTCATTCAATTTCTTAGAGGTATTTAGAATAAATCAGACCATGCTCGGATAGAATCTTTCCCTTAGTTGGTAATAAAATCTAGATAAATAAAATTGGGGTAACTGGTGTTTGAAATTAGAGGAGATAAATACTTGATTCTTTTAAAATTTTAAAAAAAAATAACAAAATGAAAAGTGCTACATGGATGTGTTTCTCCTCTTACTGCAAAAAATGAACTGTGGATCTTTCCGCTTCATGATGTGGAGAATATCGCTAAAAGCTAAGCACCATTCCAGGAGAAACATGATTATTAGTTGCTTAAAAAGAATGTTTAGATATAAAACAAATTATAAACTTATACAGAAAGGCTGGAAAAGCCTCAGAATCAAAATGATTAAGCTAACCTTTTATATTTCTTCCTCAAAAGTGATTGTTTGGGTTACAATCTGTAACACCTGCTTAATATGAAGAGCTTTATGCTTTTCTCCAGTCAATATTCACCCTCAGAAAAAAAGTCATTAGGTTATTTCTATGATCCATTATGTACCTTTTTATGCTGATGGAGAAGACGGAAGTTCCCATTTCTGTCTAACACAGGATTTCCTCTTCTAGCTGGAAATTACTCAGTCTAATTGATCAAGTGCAATTTCGATAAATTTCACTACAGCTCTGCAGGATTTAACAACTGCACCCTGCCTAGAAATGTTGTCTGCATTTGATTTACTATGCATACTACTTTTAGAGCCTGTCTCAAAGAATCTTAATTGATTTCTTTCTCAGATACACAAGACTCTCACCTTACATGACTGGATGAATGGTTGACTAAAATGCAGTGTCATGATGAAGTGAAACCTGGATGGAGACAGACTGAAGTGTTGAACACAATTTAAAGGTCAAAGACAAATTCTCAGCCTATGCTGGTATGTATTTTTGAAAAGAAAGTTGATAGCAACACTGAACACAGCAAGATCTGCAAAACAGTTTGGAAAGTGAGTCGCCATCACCTTTCAAAAACCTTTTTGTGTATAACTTTGGGGATGGTTTGGTAATAACCAAAAAAATCTCTAGAATTACATCATCCAATGTAAACTGGTTTAAGAGAAAATCCATGGCTGTACCAATGTAACTCTGGATTGCTACCTTCATGTGGTTGGAAGAGTGAAAAATCGTCATTGCTGTATGGTTTAAAGCAATATCTGCAGATGAGAATTTTAAATAAGATGATAGGCAAGCATTCAGTAAACACTTTGAGATTTCATATGATTTCCATGTGGTAGAACACTGTGTGGCATAGAAGTTGTGTGAAGAAATATATCGTTTTGCTTGTTCTATATGGATTACAAAAAGCTATCATGTCTATATTGCCTACAAGAACTAATAGTCTTTCAGAATATCTCCATTATTCTCACAGTTCAGGTCAACATCTCACTATTGTCAGAAACTTGCATGAATTTTCTAATACTAAATCTCTATGAAGAGTGATGA
This sequence comes from Thinocorus orbignyianus, assembly GCA_013400375.1. Lineage (NCBI taxonomy): Eukaryota > Metazoa > Chordata > Aves > Ciconiiformes > Thinocoridae > Thinocorus > Thinocorus orbignyianus. The sequence continues at coordinate 884,319 of VXBW01006790.1, forward strand.
AACTTTTTTCATCTCTAAATTGTGATGAATTTCAAAAAGTTAAGCCAAGTCTGATAAACTTGATTTTCTAGTCTTCTGCTTGTTTGCTTTTTGCATTTAAAACTCCCTTGCTTACTCGATTTTTCTCTGTCATCCTTACCCTTTCCTGTACATTGCCTTTCACTGTTTGAATGTCAAACCAGACGATAAATAAGTGGCAGTGGGGATTCTTTACCTCACATCCAATCAGGGAAATGTAGTTTTGCCCTAGTGCTCAATTGAGATTCAAGAGACTTAACTGCCCTTGATGGAGCTACCTCCATTTACATCAGCCAAGAATCTCGGCTACTAAGTATAAAGAGAGAATTGAGTGAATCACTTCTTGATGTGAAGTATTCTTTAAACTGGGAAAGCCCATTCCGTGTTGTTCCTAACAGCTTCTCTCTGATGCAGCTGACACAGTTCTCAGCTTCCTCACAAGCGACAAGCAAAGAGGCTCCTTGAGAACAAAGTATGAGATGAATAAAATAGAAGTTATGTCTGTGACGTTGCCATGGCAATCAAAGTTCATGCCTGATGCCAAAATGGTACAACTATAATCACTGATCAAAGAAAAGTGTCCAGTTGTCATGGTAACTCGGAAAGGCTTGTATTTCAATTCCAGTATCTCCATGATTCCAAATAAATAATTAAATCAACAAATACATAGGACTGCTAGTGATCTAAATAATTAAAGCTTACATATTTTTAGTACTATCCTATGATCATAGTGTGCTGAAGCCAAATAACTTGCAAAACCCCCTCAGTAAATCCCACGGCTTTGTCAGTAGCCCGTGCACACACCGTAGCTGCATTGGATGTTGTTAATTTCTTTTTTCCTGACATGTGAAAGTGTTTCATGGCGTAATGCCTGCTGGAACTTGTGTTAAGGCATCCTGCTACGTGGCATGGGGGTGTCTTTGATGCTAGAAAGCAAAGTCTGGGAATATGCTGCCCAAGGACTTGTTCATCTGGTGTTTCAGTAATGGTGAAAAGAACAGAGTAAAACAAAACCTTTGCAATATGAGCATACCTCGGTGGAAGTCACTTCAAAACTACTGTTTTTCTTAAAAGTCTGATTTCTGGATATACAGTGTATTTCTGTGTATGAAATGCAGCCTGAATAATTATTAACTAAGAGTTAAAAATATCTCAAGTCCACTGAGGAGAAAAACAAAATCTTTTAATATAAAGTACACGTAATTGGCAGAACGCTATCAGGGAGCTGGATTGTTGCCTAGCTGTAAGTCAATCTTTATCCCATGTCATATGCCCTGGTGATTATGTTTCTGCCATTATCATTTCAAGGAGAGAGCAGAAAACCAAATTGAAAAAAAAAAAAAAAAAGTTATAATTCCAATTATTTTGTATGTAAAAAAATTAGTCTTTTAATCTCTCCCCTCCCTCTCCTCTTTTTCTGTACTGGGAGAAAATAAATAGCTCTGTTCATTTTTGTTTCTACCGATCCAAATTGGAATTCAATAGCACATATCAAGACGTATTTTCAAACAACTTCAAAAGATTTTGCCTGCTCACTTCCCTCCTAAAATGATAAGCTGCTAAAGTATGTCTAGGGACATGATGTTTTTGATGTATCTTGCAAATACTAAATAATGTAGAAACCACACACACACTATAATGAAGTAGGGCACAAAAAATACTGGTAAATGGTTTATGAGAAATCGTCCTTTTTCTTCCTATCTGGAACAAGATGCACTTGTGTTTTCAATACAAGATGCTCAATGTTTGAATTACCCATGATAAGTTAGCTTATTGAAATTCTACTTTCAATACTGATGAGCCACCTAGAATACAGAATAGGTCCTAAAGGGAGAGGAAAAGCTTGGAGGCTTCTGTATTCTCCGCCTACCACGGCAATCACTCATTTACTCTTACCTAGTACTTTTCAAAACATTTTTTTATTTTTTTTCTTCTTGGCTAAAGCAATTGAGTTTATTTCTAATGAGAAAAATCTTGGTAGAATTCCAGGCAATCATTTTTGGATATTATATTCAGGTACTTCCAATCCTCTATTTCTCGCTGGGAATGTTGCCAAAAATGCAACAGATAGCAATGTTTGGAGAAGATATTTTGGGTGTTAGGCTTTAAGTAGGTTACAGTACAAGTAAGTTTAAGTACATTTCAGTACAAGACGACACATATAATATTTTTTACAAACCTGCAGTGATAAAATTGCTTGTATTTTCAAACATTTCCTTATTATCATGATAACCTGTGTTCTTTCTTTTTGTAAACCATGAGCCATCATGAAACGCAATGACTTTTTTTTTCAGTCTTCTCTGTTAAGGTGTCATCATACACATCTGTTAATAAAATGAAATATTTGATTATTTTTTTCTTCATCTTGACCAGGGTTTAAAAATGCTAGGAACGTAAAAGCAGATGTAGTGGATGGCACCAGGGGGTCAGTCCAGCCTGGTTACTTCTCTCCAAAGGTGGTCAAAGTGGATGTCTGCACAGGAGTGCAGACAGAGCAAGCGTATGGGCATTATATATCTTAGTTTTACTGCCCATAACTACTCTTACATACTCAGGACCAGTAATGATTAGTGTGGAATATGAGTCCTCCTTTTTTATATTCTGTGAAATCCAATTTGCCCTTGGACTCACGAAAAATTTTAGCACCTGAAATATATTTAGTGAGGCGTTCCATAGCTTGGTACGTTTTGCATGACAAATTGTCTCCTGGGGTTTTTTTTTTTGTGTTTTTTTTTTNNTTGTGGTTTTTTTTTTTTTTAATTTTTAGTCTGTTTTGAAGATATTTCCTAGTATCTTCAGTTAATCTCCATAGGCTTCTCATGACACCATGGACTTCTACCACACTCTTCATCAACCATTTTATTTTCTGAACTGAAGAATCCTAGCATACCTAGGTATTGCTTACACAAGTGCACTTCAGCAGCTCTGAATATCCTTTCCTTCTCTGTACCTGTTCTTGTTAGTTGTACATTTTGGAGGTGGACAATCAGGACTTAACATTGAGAGGTCCATGGATTTCTACAGCACCATGCTGACACTTTCAGTTTTATTCTCTGTGTAGTCCACAAGGTTAGATTTGTAGGTTGCTGTTTGCGCTATACTTTTGACATCTCCCGCTCAATCAAAGGTCAGCTGGTATCAAAATATCCTTCTTTAATTCCCCATAATAGTTCTTTTCCCTCACTATTCCAAATACTGTCATCAGCAAAATGTAACACCACTATTTCTCCTTTTCCTTTTTAAATCAGTTACAAATATTTTGGCCATCCTAGTTTATATCATAGTTCTCAGAGGGATCCCATTGCCAATACCAGAAGTCCTGATTCACCAGTGCTCCTACTTTTACCAGCAATGCCAGGTGGTTTATTATTTAAAATATTTAATATCTGTTTATCATTATTCTTGCATTTTTGTACTTTCTTAATGTACCTATTTTATGTTAAATTACTTAAACATTTTAAATATTATACTGTATGTGCAAGGTTTGTAATACAAATGTCACTATATCATTTACAACCTTATGCCATGGTTCTGTTTAACAAGGTGTCTGAAGTATCAGATCAAAACAGCCATAACCTCACAAAGCGAAAAACTCTACTCATACAGACTCCACTCAATATTGTTTCCTAAAATGGAACAAGGAAAATAACAATACAATATGTCCTGACAGACTTGAGGTCAAATCAAATATCATTTGTAACCTTCAGCAGATAAAATTTTGTATTTAAGACAGCAGTTGCTATAAATACTAAATCATGGGAGGGTTTTTTAATTAATTTGAAAGACATACAAGTGTGCACTCACCCTCAGGTCATATTAAATGTGTTTTGATGGGGAATCTGGTAGTGCACAGATCTTGCGTAAAGGACAGCAGAACCACAGCCTGACCTACAGGTTACTCTATTCCAAGAGGATTCTAATTGAGTTGGGTCTGGTTGTGATTAAGCCAAGGTTTCTCTGTGTTAGGAACTCATTTACACCTAATTTTCTTTTGGGAGAGAAGGATAACTTGCCTCAAAGTCCTAGGAAATGGCTTGTTTTACCATGGTAGGTACAGAAGTGATACTGTCACCTTTTGGAGTATCTGGCTCCCTGAAGCAGAACGGCATAGCCAGCTTGCCACACACAACAGAGAATAGGCATGAATCTCTTCCTTCATCAGTGCAGCACTTTTTCCCCCTTCTCCATTTCACTGGTCCTGATGACACCTACACTGAGTCATCTGCTGAAGTAGCACAAGAGATTAGTAATTAGAGCTTTGTTGAGCGCTGAAAGAAGTGGAAACAAGATGTCTTTGCTTATCTATAATGGCTCAAATGCATCATTCATCAAAGAGTATGGTTTTCATTCAGTAATAACAGTTTGAAAAAAAAATATTTCAGCTGGCATTGCATTTTCGTAGAGCTTTGTATGTGATTCATGTACGAGTCAAATGTGCACACACATATATTTATATATATATATGTGTATATGTGTGGCAGATGATTCAGGCTTTTATTTCCCAGATGGCTGCTGCAACCTAACTTTTTCTGAAGCAATGATAAGATCAGTTATATAATTTCTTACATAAGAATTTTCTCTTGCAACCACCTCATTAAAACGTTTGTTAAGTGGGGGAGAACAAGCTGAGCTGGGTGAATCAAACCTTAGGGTGAGCACTTGAGAAAGAACAACCTTGTAATTTTGCATTTTTAGGGTCAAATCTTGCCCAGCGAAGTCACTACATCTGATCATTTGAAAGTCGAAAGTAGATCTCAGTGAGCTCTGAGAGTTAAAATAGAAAACACGGCACAACAACAGGAACAAAAAACTGAGGAACAGTTGAGCAAGGGAGTGAGTCTCTTGCGACGTCGTGAACTTGTCTTCCCGCTACCTTCTCTCTGCCCTTTATGTCCTTTGTTATAAAATTACTGGACTAGAGAACTTAAAGTACAAACAATTTAAATGCTAAGTGGTTTAGGCAGCATTTACCAAGTTAGAAAAAAGGTTAGGAGCATATATCTCACTCTCCCCCAAGTCCTGGTGAATACTATGTTTATAATAAGAAGGACCTGAATGGGCTGAGTCCTCTAGACAGTATGAACAATCTGCATGAATGTCCAAGCTGACCGGGAAAGAAAGGACATCAGAACAAGACCCCCCCGCCATATTTTCTTACCTCCTTTTGGTAAGAAAACACAAGGCAAAAACAAAATGCAAGGAGAAGAAAGACGACTTTCTAGATCTTTCTAAGAGGTGAATAAAATATGCTGGAAAAGCAATAACGGAGTCATATAGGGCTAGTTTCAATAGGAAAGAGAGACAGCATTTTTGAGAAACTCCCTTTTCGTTTTTTTTTCTATCTGCAGTCCAGTAAACAATTTCCCAATTTATTTAAAGCAATAGAACTGTAACCAGCTCCAGAGGTAAATTTTCTAGGTCTGGTATTTATGTGGTCTACATCAGTATACCTCCAGCTCATTGTGGTAATTATAATTACATGCAGACACAAAATATCATTCTTCTAATCTTCACCATGGAGCCACCACAGCATGGGCTGTCATAAGCAGCGGAACAGGGATGGCAGTTAGGTCATTATATATAACGGTCTTTATTCAATTTGAGAGGAAGATTGGAATTCAGTCCTTGACAAAAATAAGTGGAGATTCAGAAAGGACTAGGAGTAGGAAAAAAATAATTGGAAGGTAAAAGCAGCAGCACCACCACCACCACCCCTCAACAAATAGAAAATACACGTGTCTTCACCTCACCTGTCTTTTACCTGCAGGAGCTCCCTGACCCCAGCTGCTAAACTGAACCTAGAGAATAGAGACAGCCTAAGAAGTGAGGACCCCCACGAATTCAAGAGCAACTACTCGGCTCAGCTAAAAACATCAATAGCTGGTGTTAGAATGGAATCACAGAACCATGGATAGTAGAAAATATGTACCCTTTAGCTGAGCGGGTAATTGAAGATCTGCTGGGAGACTTTGGCTGTTGTATGGCTGGGGCTGTTGACAGCTTTTCGCTGAGAAGGCTGCACCTGAATGAAAAGAACAATTTTAAAGCGTTTGTCAAAGATGATTTTAGCAAAAAGCAGGTACTGCTCTGACACCTTGCCAGTAATTTAACTTTTTTATTAAACATTGTCTAAACTCCACCTTATACTATATATAAGTAGATTGAAAAGATTATTGCTGAAAGTGAAAGCTTCCTTCTGAGGTAGCATTTACCTGGGAGAATTAAAACGAACAGAATTAAAATGATTTCTTGTTACATTGATCTATATGGAGTGAAGATCTGCAACTGAAACCCAAGGCTGAGTAGAATTATGGCTCAGATCAAATCCCAGTGTAGACCTAAGACCTTAAGGTAAGCTGAAGCCCTCTTGCAGATCTTTTTCCCTCCCTGCGGAGTCTCCCTCTACTCTGCTCTCATGAGACTCCACCTGAAGTACTGTGTCCATCTTTGGAGTCATCAACATAGAAAGGACATTGACATGTTGGAACAGGTCCAGCGGAGGGCCACAAAGATGATCAGAGGGATGGAGCACCTCTGGAGCACCTCAGGCTGAGAGAGCTGGGGCTGTTCAGCCTGGAGAAGAGAAGGCTCCAGGGAGATCTGAGAGCAGCCTTCCAGGATCTGAAGTTGGGAGCCTACAGGAGTGCTGGAGAGAGACTCTTTGTCAGGAAGTGTAGTTACAGGACAAGGGGTAACAGTTTTCGATTGGAAGAGGGGAGATTTAGATGAGATATTAGGAAGAAATTCTCTCCTGTGAGGGTAGTGAGACACTGGAACATGTTGCCCAGAGAAGCTGTGGCTGCCCTATCCCTGGAAGTGTTCAAGGCCAGGGTGGATGGGGCTTTGAACAACCTGCTCTAGTGGGAGGTGTCCCTGCCCATGGCAGGGCAGCTGGAACTCGATCTTTAAGGTTTCTTCCAACTCTAACCATTCTATGATAAGTATCCTATCAACAGCTGCTTCAGTTGTCCACTCAGTTGATAGGTGAACCCGTGCCTTTTGACCACTTTCAGTGCTATGTAAAATTCATATAGATATTACTAAGGCATTGATTAATAATCATAATAATCAGTGATGGACAATTTGAATCCTTCCTTTTGAACCAGGTCCTACATCCCTATGTGCTCAATAACTCTTAGAATGATCTGGACCAAAGATGTTTGACCTACTCAGTTGTGCTGGGTGAAGTTGGAGTCTCAGGTGATCCAGCCTCCCTGACCCTTAGCCAGGAATCACAATAAAGCAGTGTTGTATATGTGAGTATCTCTGAAATGGGGATGATTCAAAGCTGCATGAGGTGTGAGCTCTGGAGGGACTACCTCAGCAAAGGCATGTGTTTCACCAGGTGACTTCTCCAATCACCAGCAGTAATATTCACTTGCTAAAGCCATGCAAACAGCGAGGTGTCTTGCTGGGTAGGGACTCTGCATAAATTTTAGCCCAAGGCTGTTTTCTGACTGGAGAGGAAAGTTAAATAACCTCATTTCCTTTTTCTTTCCTTTCTGTACTTCTCCACATAACGATAATTTGAGAGAAGTGCCCCTCTTCTCCATAAATGCATACCTGTAGATTTTTGTTGGGGTATTTTTTGGCATATGCTAGCTATACCTTCAGGCAATGCAGTCTGAGATGTCCAAGAACCCAATATCATTTGTTGCTCAAAATGTATATTATAATACAGAAGAGGAATGTTTGTATAATTCACAGTTGATTTGGGGTCAGATAGGTCAGGAACACCAAGTGTTTGGTAATTAGAGAGCAGCCTTAAATCCACGTCCTCAGTGGCTCCTAGTTTGAAGGGGTTAGAATTGACCATTGCTGTTTCTCCTGGAATTTCTTTTTCCTGATTACTCAGGGCCATTATTCTTTCCATTCTTCTTTTCCTGGAAGAAATGGAGCAACTTCTTACTGATGAGCAGTAAGAAAAGGGTTGTTACAGCTGCTCAGGTGATGGAGATTTGTCTTGGAAAAAATAGTTCTTTTGATTAAGTGTCTGAGTGAGTTTTCTTCCACAGTATAAAAATATAGAGTCAATCCAACAGAAACAAGCAGAAAGAATGTGGTGTCTCCTAGTAGCATCTAAATATTCTAATTTACAATAGCAGTTCAATATATATCTCTTTTTTTGTTTTGTTTTGTTTTTATAGGTTAATAATTGAGTTGCCTGGTCAATTACTGTGAGGGTGTGCTTTCCCTGTTTCCCCCCCCCTCCTTCTCACCCACTCCCAAGCTCCTGCTCAAGCCATGGCCATCACAACGTCAGTTGTTATAAGGTGCACCTGAAGATTGGGTGATGGCTGGTAGCATAACCAAAGCACTGGAGTGGGGACCTAGATACTTTGTTCCTATAAGAATATGACTATAGGTCAATTATCTTACTGTAGAAATAGTGGACAGCCCAAGAGTCCTTTGAGCTCTCTGGTATGGCAGTGGGCTACACACTGGGATCTCCTCTTTTGTGGGGTGCTTGTTTAAGGTTCTACTTCTCAAGGTTGAGAGATTCCTTGCTGCAACAGATTCTTGGTAAGTGACGAATAGCATGCTAAAACTTTGAAATCTTAGCTAAGTAATAGAAAGTATTGATTGTGCATATATAATCCTTTAGACATAAACCTTGGCCAAGTCTGGGACTAGGATTTTATCCAGCCACACCTAGAGTACTCTCTGAGAAGGAGTTTAGAAAGCAAGGGGGTCCTTTCCAAACCTCATGATTCGATGGGAGGGTCTCCCTGAGAGTTGGTCTGACCTTGTCCTCTGTGCAGTAAATACACAAATGTAACTTGGCATCAAAGTGTACCTTTCACATTGTAAAACGCTGTTGCATTCACTACTAATTTTCTTAAATCTCTGTTTCACCTTAATAAATATTTCATTGCTTCTCTCTTATGAGTGAAGTCAAACACTCCGCCTGAGACACCTGTGAACTTTAAACTGCTATCTAGATTTAGGTTGCAAAATAGAATGTTCTATTTTCTTTTTCTCTTTAGTTTGTGTCCTTTCCCTTTCTCTTTGGTGTGTATGTTGGAATAAACTTTTTTTTTTTCAAGCAAACAAGTATCTCTCTTGCTTAGCTATCATTTGCTTACTGGTGTTACTGATGCTGCATAATATTTTTCTGTTTACCTCAGACTGGGCTTAAATGAAAGTGTTGTGCTAAAATACTGTGAAATAAGTTGTTACTACTCTGAATTTGTATGGACACATTTAGATAAGAAAATTTGCTTTCACAAATACAATCTCACAAACTCCCTCAAATATTACATAGTAAATTTGCTTTTTCCCATGAGACCAATTATAGTTTTGTTTCCCTGGTCTTATCCGTTATTACGTTCATGGAATCAAGAATGATTTTGGTTGGAAAGGACCCTAAAGATCATCTAGCTCCAACCCTCCTGCCTTGGGCAGGGGCATCTCCCATCAGATCGGGTTGCTCAAAGCCCTGTCTAACCTGACCTTGATCCATGCTAAAGCAAGGCTCATCTAGAGCAGGTTGTACAGGATTGCGTCCAGATGGGTTTTGAATATCTCCAGAAAAGGAAACTCCACAGGTCCTCTGGGCAACCTGTTCCGCTGCCCTGTCCTCCTCAAAGTAAAGTTCTTCTTCATGTTCAGATGGGATTTCATCTGTTCCAGTTTGTGCCTGTGGCCCCTTGTCCTGTCACTGGGCACCACTGAAAAGCATCTGGCCCCATCCTCTTAATACCTGCCCTTTATCTACCTACAAGTATTTGTAAGATTCCCTCTCAGCCTTCTCCAGATTAAACAGACCAAAGTCCCTCAGCCTTTCCTCATAAGACAGATGCTCCAGTCCCCTGATCATCCAGGTCTTTGCTTGAATCTCTCCAGTAGTTCCCTGTCTTTCTTGAACTGGGGGCCCAGAACTGGATACAGACTCCAGATGTGGCCTCACCAGGATAGAGGAGGAGGTTGACCCCCCCTCAACCTGCTGGCCATGCTTTTTATAATTCAACCGGGGAGTTCATTGGCCTTCTTGGTCACAGGGGTACATTGTTGCCTTATACCCAACTTGTTGTCCACCAAGACTCTTAGCTCCTTCTCTGCAGAGCTGCTTTCCAGCAGGTCAGCCCCTAACCTGTACTGGTGCATGGGGTTATTCCTTCCTAGATGCAGGATACAACAGTTCCAAACACTCATCCTCAGACCTCTCTAATAAAATATTGCTTTCAAATAGCATCTCAAACCTGTTAGGTTTTTACCAATAATGCAAATGCGACCAGTTTTGGCACGTTAATCCTTGCATGTTTCTACAATGACAAAATAAAAGAGGCCATGTTTACATGTTTTTACTTCTGAGAGTTCATAATCACTGATTTGCTGCACTATATTTCCATTAGCATTTTAAATAGTAGGGTATCTCCATGCAAGTACCATGTGTTCCTTGCTGTGTCTGCCTCTCCTCTCATTTTTGGCTCTGTGCAGTCTCACACATAGTCTCTTGCACATGCCTGCAATTCTTTGTATGGACATTTTTTTCCCTTCTTAAAATATGCTTCTCCCATGAAGCATGACAAAAATGTCTTGCCAAAACAGCCACTCGTTTCGTTCTCCATCTGCTGTGTCTTTTTCCCCATTTGGACATTAAGTACCTAATTTTAGATATACCCTATCAAACTCCAGGCATCCAGCTGAAGCCTAAGTTAGAATCCTCATCATCTAATTGTCCTTCTATAACAGACAAAGGGGGAAAAAAACATGCCTATCTGTCTCTTTCTTTCCCTCTTTCGCCTTTACATTGGTTTCAGAGGGAATCTACAGTTCTTGCCTTGTTACCAGCTGGTTCTTTAGGAAAGACAAGATGAATAGAGGCTCAACTGTTTTACTTGTGACTTTACTTTTCTTTGTGTACTTACCTTTATACCTAACAATAAACAGGGAGGTATTTTTATTTGTATATAAAGCACACTGAATTCTGCAGTGTTTTTTGTTTGTTTGTTTGTTTTTGGTTTTGTTTTTTTTTAATTATGAAAAGATGATGACTGTCAGAGCTTGGATTTCAGAGAGATGTCATGTTTTAAGTAAAGTTGTGTATACATTGTGCGTGAGATAAATTACATATTAAATAGAAAATAATTCAATAACTTTATTTACATCATAGCTTAATATAATGAAAAATTTCAGGATGTTTTCTCCCTTGATCGATTTTCAACTTATCTTTGATTTTTGTGCAAAACAACAAAATCATTTTTTGTTCAAAGACCAGCCCACTCTAAATTTCTTTTTCTGAAATCACCCATAATTCCATGTTCTTCTTTTCCTTGAAAAGAAGGACACTGTGGGGTGTCTCTGTTTCCTACATGAAGCTGTAATGTACAATTTCATTCCCTTCTCAGTTTAAAGAGTCTTTCCTCCTGGCTCAAACTGCTACCATGTAAGCAAGTATCTATAGTTAAGACTTTCTCTTGGGTAAATCGTAACATTAACTAGAAATTATACATATATTAACTGGTATATGACAGAAACAAACTCCTACTACCTCACTTCCCACCACCCTAAAAATGACTATGTATATAGATTTCCATATGACCAATTCCAGTGCTTTTATCCCACACTTTATCTTAATTCTAGTGCTTCTGTTGCCTTAAGGTAAGGATTGATTTGAGCTGGCAATCAGATGAAATCAAAGTAGAACTACTTGGGTTATTAACTCTAGTGTAACTGAAAACGGTCCCTTTTGTGGATTTGTTGGGTTTTCTTTTAGTTGTTGTTTGGTTTGGGTTTGTTTCATTTTTTTTAGAGCTTTGTGTTTGGATTTTTATTCTGGTTTTTGTTGGTTTGTTTGTTTTTTACTTACTGTGCATATGGTTTTTTACCATGTGCTACAAAAGCCCTGTCCTAAAGCACCCACCATGTCAAATGTGGTCTTTGCAAATGAATAATGCCTCAGATTAAAGGAAAATATTTCAAAGCTGTCAAGAAACTGTCTTTTTCCAGGTAGCTATTCAAAAGGAGGACACAGGCACACAGGCAGTCTCTCCAAAAGATGTATTAATAATGGATATTACTCCCTTTTGGTGGAATAAGACAGAGGACAAGCAAAAAGAATAAAGCTGATACTGAGCACAATGTAATCAAGAATTTCTAAAATTCCCTGTTCCTTTTTTAAAAGCCCATCATTCGTTCTAAATGTCCTGATAGACTATATAAGTGATACTTCCTTAGATCAGCAAATAAAATTGCTACCAGGTTCTGAAGTCACAGATTTTTTTTAAAAAAAGAAATAAATTAAAATCTGGGATTGAATAAGGATACACTTTGCTGTGAAAGAAATGTCATAAATTTAAGGATTGTTCTCTGCTCATTCTCCTCCAGTTAAGCTCCGTAAAATTTTCACAATGAAACCTTCATGAGAAGAAGATTCACCTTGTATCTGTGGTTCAGATGCTGGGTGTTTCTGGATTACTTCGTAGTAAAAGATTTGAAAGTACTGCATAATTGTAAGGAGCTTCTTGCTAAATGCTTGGGAAGCAGTTAGAGGACCCCATGGTCGTGAAGTCCCATTGAAGCCACTCTAAGATCAAATATCACAAGGTTCCTGGAAAACAAGGAGATGTCATAATGCCCAAGATAGTGTTGGATGACCCAAAGTATGGGCTGAGATGCACTGTAGGCTTAGCTGCAATGAGTAATCTGGGTTGTCCTCAGATGCCTACTTTGTCCCTCTCTGGATGTGAGCATCCCCTTCACAAAAATGCCAGATGGAAATCCATGTTTCCATTTCTGTTAACAGTCCATGATATTATAATTTAAAGCATTTAAAAAAACAATGTTGCTCTCCTGAGAGTTCTTGGAGAGTAAGTTAGTTTTATTTGTTGACTTTCACCTTTTTGAGGCTTGGTAAGCTAGTGCATAGGCAGAAAATTAAGCCCTCACACAGTAGAGTTTAGGCAACAGAACTCTGATGTGTGAAAAGTTTCCAATGTGCATCAGCAATTCCATGGCAGGAGATGAGACAGATCCCCTTAGGTGCACTGTAAAGTTTGTTATGTGTTGCACTTTATAAGTGGAAGATGAAAAGCCATACCTCTGCTAGCTTTAATCTTGCTCTCTCAGCTACTTGGACTGGCAAAGTAAGAGTGGATTGCATTTTGTAAGCTCAATGGGGAACTTGATAATTATTTGGATTTCTAACTTATATGCTGCATTTTCCCTGCTGTTACTACCCTTCATAACTGTGACCTTCACACATCTTAGTCACACTTCTTGATAACCTCAAAGACATAATCTTAACTGCAGGCTTTCTTTCCTCACTTGAATTTAGAAACTGAGTTTGCTGTTGATTTATGATTGAGTTTTGAAGAGTTCTGGCTTGTTATATATATTTTTTACTTGATGTAGACATAGTTTTAACTTCAGTGCAGCTCTGGCTTGATTGCCTGTGTTCTTTGACACTAGAAATTCTAAGTGAAATACAGAAAGATGCAGAAATAAATATGAAGAATAAGAACAGTGGTGATGGTTGAAGGATGAGAGAAAATGGGTACAAGTTAAAGGCTTTTATGTTCTGACTGGGTTTAAAGAGAAACATTTTACCCAGAAGGACTGTCAAGCAGCAAAAAAGGCTGCCCAGAAAGGTTGTGAAGTTTCAGGCTGTGCAGTCTCAGGCTGTGTAGTTTCCATTCTTGGAGATTTTCAAGACCCAGCTGAACAAATCCTGAGCAACTTGTTCTGATCTGACTTTGAGCAAAAAGTTGGACTGAGCCCTCCTAACATCACTTCCAATCTGAACTATTATGTGATCTCATGAAAACAGTATTTTCTGGAAAGGTTTGAGAGAGGGTACCTGGATATTATGTTAGGCCTTTTGGGTTGTTCAAATATCAATAAAAGCTACTTTGGGGCTACAAATAAGCCTAAAGATCAGATCTTGATGTCTCCATTCAGCACAGATACAAAACTCTGTTTTACCAGTTCTCTGATCTGCGTGGAAGCAGGCTGAAGAAGACTTTAAACAAACAGAAAAAGAGGGAATGACTGAGGAAAAGAGCAATAGGAGGAGAGAAGGGAATTTTCTTTAAAGCTTTTCAGACACTGGGTAGTGTTAACAAGAGGTAGTTTATGGAGTTGTACTGATGTGACAGTATCGTAAGTGAGATTCCCATAAAGGCCATGGAATGTTGAGAAGTTTAGTCATGGCAACTACTGTCAATCACGTGAAAATAAAATGTCTGATCAAAACTAGCTCTCCAGATGACCCATAAAAGAGTGAGAGGTCTGGTTTTAGATGGAAGCTTGTATCTTAAAAAATGTGTCTTAAACAGGCTGGGTAAATGACACAAGTTTTTCTCACCAGTGAATATACATAGTGCCCCATGACTAACTTACATCAGAGACCTGACTTTCGCAGGACCAAAGTTAGATAAATTCATCTTTAGTTACAGATTTACCTCTGAGACGTCTACACAAGGTGATTTCATCAATTACTGTAGCAACAATTTTTTTCGTTGACTGTAGCAGACTTCTCAGGCACTCCTTAATTTCAAATTCCTTTTAAGGCCTTCTTTCTGCTGCGAATTATCCAGGAGTTAGCAGATATGCAGGGTCAGTATCCTTGACATAAACACATGATCCCCACATGTTTTTACCTTGCTCACTTTTTCCCTTCAGATCTCATTCAAGCAAAGAAAAGATGTAATCTACCTCAGTTTCATATAACTGGTTGTATTGAATGTGAAGTTTCACATCTCAAACTACAAAGATATTAAAAATATTTTAGTCAAAATATTTGGATTGAAAAATCCTTCATTATTTCCTTGTATTGTTTAAAAAGCTTAAAAAAATTAAATGGGATTGAAACTTAATGTTTCAATGATATGTTGCATTGAACTTAAAACAGAAGATTTTATGGTTTGGGGTGGGTGTTGGTTTGGGGTTTTTTTCTTCCTTTTTTAAAACAACCAAAATGGGGTAAAAGTTTTTGTGCTTGAGATTTTACAAAGCTGTGTGCACACTGACAATTTTTTTTTCTGTTCCTTTTCACACAAACTTCTTTGTAGGTACTATATTTGCAACTAAATCTGTGTAGCTCTGTGCTTTTTATCTGTCTTGTTTATTCACCCATTTTCCTACAACTACCTTCCCCACTATGTGACACATAACAAGGAGAGGGGAACACATCATTCCCAGTGGTCGAAGATTAGTATCACCATGGCAAAGAAAAGGGCGTAGTAGAAGATGGTTGGTCCCAGATTATTGCTTTGATATCTTGCATTTTTTCTTGTGGTGATGACAATGTTTGATTAGCCTGGTTAATGAAGAACATCTTGTTAAAATTAAAGTTCCGTAGTATTTAGCATATTCTTGCCAATTGTTAATTAGCGCGTTGACAGGAGAATGTTTTGGATTTTGTTTTTCAGCAACATCCTCTCCCCTCCCCTGGTCCATCCTGCCAAAATAAATATCTTTCCAGTCACAATATGTTTGAGAGCCATATGACATGTCTGTGAAGGCTGCCTTGGAGCACTCCTGCACAGGAAAGATACATATGTTATTAGCCAAAACCAATGTGAGACCTGAAAGCACAGGAGACGTAATGGCGAATCCATTGTGTTACTAATTTATCATGTAGATACAGCTTTCACATCCTTTACTGCTATTTTGCCTGTTTGGGGCAGGTTCTGATACTCCATCTTGTTTTTTTAACAAGAGCCCATTGGCACAGAAGTTGCATATCTATTTCAGGAGCAAGTGTTTTATTTGCCCTCTTTGTACTGACCGAGGTATTTACAATCTGATCTTTAGCCTCCCCTGGGGCGGACTCTGGATTTTTATGGGGTTTCAAGCATTCATATCTCTTGCACTGGTTTCAATGAAGAGAAAGAGGGATGATTCATAGCAGCTTTGACCTAAATTGCTGAGAGCTAGGCACTATACCACTGTCACTATAATATAGGATGCATGGGTAGGTGTCAAAGGGTGTTAGAGTCCTCTTAAGTCCTCTTCAACCACCAGTAATTCTGTTCTGCATTCAGAGAGCACAGTGCAGCTGGGCTGGCATAATAGCTCAGTACCAATGGATAGGAAAGTCTTCCCAGCTGCCCAGACTTGTAGTTTGCTACCTCCAGTCCAACCCGTCCATTCCATTAGGTCCCTTAACCCCGAATCATCAGAAAATCAGAGAAAAAGGACACAGATGAAACTTCAAGCTGAAAAGTTTACACTCTGGAAAAATGAGATCTTGGAGGACACGAATCAACAGCATCTGAGGTTTGGATAGCCACAGTGTTGAACACTGGATTTTTGCGGGTGTTTCCCGCTGGACTGAGTAAAAGGTGGCTAGATAAGGCAGGTTTTTTAGAAAATATTACATTTCTGGGTTGTTTGAGACATGATAAAAGATCAGGACTTCTACAGAAAAGTGATTTTGCACAGAAACATTCACTGTAACCTTGAGCATGAAGAACTCTCTCCATTTGTGGGCAAACTCTTCTTTTGCTCTTCTTTCTTTTCTTCTAAACCTGCAAGCTGCTAAGTGCGTAACACTCAGAGTTGTAAGTGCCTGGTCCTTTGTACTAAAGTCAGGGTGTGCTCCCATGTTTTCCATTGCCTCAGTGCCCTAGGTGAAATTATGCTAAAGAGTAAGCAAACAAGAAGAATCAAGTGCAAAATTATTCCCAGTGCCTCTGTCCCCGTGAGACGATATACCTTCTGGGTTGCCAAGAAAAATTACTACAGATCCCATGGGTAGGTTTGCTGTGATTCCTCATGAGTGAAATGAGGGAGACCTTATGTCTTTTATGGGTCATTCATCTCAAATAAGAAAGTAAAAATAAGAGAAGAAATGTTATTCCTATAGGAAAAAATCTTGAAAAATTCAGAGTGAGGAAGAGGAAATAAGGTGGTAGTAATTTCTATGAGAAGTAGAACTAATCCCTGAACAAAATTGAGAAATGGGCCTCCTGTACAGATAAATGATTTCCTTTGTGAGCTTTTTGGTATAATTCTGCAGTAAGAATGCAATTCTGTGTGAACTTTCATAAGAGGATTTAAACCGCTACAACCAAATCAGCCAAACCAATTTTAGAAAGGCTCTTGTTTTCTGTGCTGCACAGGGCTCTGTAAAAAAAAACAGCAAACACGTGCGTGATACGAGTTCTCTTCCCCCCAAAATTAGCTTTAAATAGGAGCTGTTAAGCACTGTGGCCTGATCCATGATTGCATCCAAAAACATCACAAAACCTGGTTCTTACAATCTTTCTTTTTAACTCCATTGACGCGGGGACATTTCTGGTTCCCTGAGCAACAATAAAAACAAGAAGTAAGTTCAGTCCCTCTTCCATTCCTGGTTTCCAGCACAATAAAAGCTTTTGATCTTGGTTTATGCAACTTTTATTAATAAGCTTGACCAATAGCTTTGATTTGCTTCATCACCGCTTCTTCCTTCTCTGACCCTGCACTGGAGTTGTGCAGGCAATGTGGAGAGGCAGGATGGAACAGAGAAAGGCAGCTAAAGACAAGTCTTTGACTGGAGAAGACAAGTAGATGATGGTAGCAGAGCATTTCTTTCTGGACCTCATTCAATGCCCCTCTGTTAAAAACTTTGCTGTTGGTACTTGTTTATGAATGAGCTACATCGCAAAATGCCTTATGCAAATAAACAGGGGGCCTGGAGGAAGAGAGGATTTCAAATCTCTATTGGTAATATATGATATTTGCTCTGGACCTGTCATCCTCTTTCAGTAGGTGGCTGGTTTTTATCCTCTTACCAAGAAAAAAAAACCCTTTATCTTTCATGCTATTATAACTCTGCCTTCAGAAGCTGAACTTCCTTATTTTTGTCAAGCTGAAGTACTGTATTTTGGGGTTTTGGGGGTTATTTCTTCTCTTTGAAGTTGTATTTATTGCTATAGTGGGAATCTAGACTGTCTGGAGATCAAGTTATATCCATATTTGTGTGAGTCTGTGGCCTCTTCTTCCGTATTATTTTACAAAAAAATCTCTTGCAATATTGTATAAATTCCTGCTTGTTAAAAAGAACATTTAGATGTGAAGCTCTTGTTATTAGATCTGAGAGGTGGGTGTTTTTAGCAATGCCCCTAAATGTGACAGCGTTGAAATGAAGTAGGAAAATGAGACCTTAGAATAAAAGCATAAAGGAAAGCATTTTAGACTGGAAGTTAGGGCATCTGAAAATAATCCTTTGTCATTTCATAGTCTGCCCCAGCCTCTGGTATGTTTTAGAAGTGAGTGAATCACTTGCCAGTTTTATAGTCAGTTTTCTACTCTTTACTTTCTTTGCAAGTGTTATTGATACTTGTGAAAAATGTTGTCTGTAAACCTAGGGGTGAGAGGTGTGGAGAAGGGGGGAAAAAGAAAAGGGGTGCAGGGAAGCCTTTATGTCAGTGCTCTCAGCTTAATGCTTTAAATTGTTTCTGCAAGCCGTTAGTCATGACACATAGTACTTACCATACATAATAACACGATACTGTGTTTGCATGGAGTCTTTCTCAAAAGAAACAGCTGCTGCCTGGGATTTACATGCTTACTCTTTATCAGTAGATTCCTTGTTGACCTCAGGCTCTGTCCGCAGAGCTGGGTAAATACACAGTCTCTACAGAGCTGGGCACTGTTTACTCTGAAATCTCCTCTTCTGCTACCATGTATAACACAGTGATTCTCTTGGGAAAAAGTTAAAAGTTTTGTATCAACTAGGGACGCAGCTCATTCCTTCCCCTGGATATGAAGCAAGTGAAAATTTTCTGTCTTGAAGCTGGTGGGAAGCATGTCTAGCATCAGATTTTCTAGGGACATATAAAGCATGGGGAAAAAATCAGCTGGATTTTGTTACAGATACATAATATTTAGAGCAAGGAGGAAATAACAGACCATTTAGTCTGTTTCCTTACACAAGCTGGCCATAAAATTATTTATTATGGTTGCAGCCTTAATATCCAGCTCTTGCAAACGAATTCCAGGCTGGGAGTTGAGACAGGAATGCCATATATGAGAAGAGGTCTGATAAACACCTGTTGTAGTGTATGTTGTAGATGTGTTCAAGTCATATTGTTTTGCCTTTCTCTGAAATATCTTTCCTGCATTTGTATAAATGGATCACCATCCCCAGCTGAAAAACACAAGTCGCCCAAAGAACAAGATCACACAGTTCATTTTGTGAAACCAAGCGAAGAGGTTCCTAGTATTTAAGGTCTCATCCAAATTGCCCTAAGTGGAAGGATGCAGTCTAAATCATTCCCTGGACCTTACACAAACACTATAAATATCATGTCTCATTGATATCTGTGAGTGACACGCTGCGAGCTGATGGAGGCTCTTTTTTGCAGCTTAGCAACAAGCAGTGACTGGCAAATTCCTCTGCTCTTCAAAATCAATGCCACTTTTCTGGATCATTTCCTCATCTTCACGATCATCTGTCAGAACAGTAAATTGACAATGTGCTCCCAGGGACACAGTAGGGACTGCCGAAAGCTTTGATGGTTAGAGGATGAACTTAACTTTTTCAAAGTCAAACATATTATGGTTTTGGATTCCGTATAAACATCAGCTTGCTTTTCACACTGTTAATCTGGATGTCTTTTGTACTTGAATAAGATTTCTCCCCTTGCATGTGAAACATCACTGTGAGAACACACGCTGGTTGATTCATGCATCAGTCATACATGTCTGTTATTATTGCTATCTACTGCTGTAACACCTGTGAACCATAAACATGGATTGTAATCCTGCTGTACAGCCCAGAACTAAAAAAATAAACTCTGTCCTGGGGATCTGTGTGTGATGATACAAAAACAGAGCAGACAGAGAATGGACACTTGTGAGTAAGGGTGCATAGAGAAAATGAGGAAAATAACTGGTTGTCATTGCAGGTGGGACACTGTTGAAAATAGGTACTTGAGATTAGCATTGTAGGGCTTTTTAGTCAGAATTGGAAGAAAAAGAGCTATGGCTACAGGTGTTTATGAGAAACTTCTGGAGAGTCGGAATTGGCGGGGTACTTGCTTGGGACCATCCCAGGCAATAGGGATGCAGGAGACTGCTGGAATTTAGAGCTGAAACTTGAACATCCCGTTTGCCAGTTAAAGGAGTCAAGTGGTACTCAACCATTCAGCGAATTCATTAAACATAATCAGAGGAAGAATGCTCAACTAGGATCACCTTGCTACAGGGAAGTCAGATGCCAGGCAAACCAGAAGACTGTATCTCAAGACAGCTGCCTCCTCCTGTAGCAGACAGAAGAATCGCATCAACCTGTCTTCTGAACTTTTACAACTCAAGTCCTTTGCTTTTGTTTAGCTGTCGTTGAGGTATGCCCATCCCTAGAAGTGTTAAAGGCCAGGTTGGATGAGGCTATGAGTAGCCTGGTTTAGTGGGAGGTGTCCCTGCCCATAGAAGGAGGGTTGGAACTAGATGATATTTAGGGTCCTTTCCAACTCTAACCATTCTATGATTCTATGAATTGGTTAAAAAAACACATAGATTTTTAGTTGCATAGACAGAAAACACTTTTACAAAATAAGTGTTCCATTTTTATGGATATGAGCCATCAGACTTTGCATTTCTGGCAGTGGAATATATCTCAGAAATTACAATCATTGCACCACTTAACTGCACGGACAATAAAAAGGACCCACAATTCAGTCACTGAAGAGCAAGTTTTTCAAAATTGCATATGAGGAAATTCTGGCCTTCAACTGGAAGGTGTGCTGACTTCCTTAAACTGAGAAAGGCACTGATAATAGATGAAGAACTTTAATCTTATACCAGCTCTCCAGTTGGAGAATAAAATAGTGATCACACTGCTGTTCTTTGCTTTCTTTTTCTGCTCGATGACAGAACTGTAATTGAGAAGGGCCAATGTCCCCTGTTTATTTTCAGACTGAGTTTATTTTCTGTTGGATAGCAAAAAGCTTTTGGAGTGAGTTGCTTTTCTGATGCCAAGTTGGTCAAGACAATCTCAGACCATGTGGATCTGAATAATGTTTATGGAAAACAATTTCATTTTGAAAACTGACAGATTTTAGCTGCCTGCAGCTACGAGAACATTTTGATATGGATTAGAAGTGTACTTTGAAAGTGAATTTCCCAATTCTCCACAGTTCCAATGCTGTGTGTCACATCGTGTCACACCATGTCAGAGTAAATCAGCTAAATTCTGCTTGGGTGCAAATTAACTGGATGATGCACTTCTGAAAAGCATCTGAAACTCCAGTGGACAATAGGTTACGATAGTTCAAAATTAAACTTCTGGAAAAGTGCATAATATGGACACTGGTTCTTCAATGCTCATTATTTTCCTCTACAAAGTTGCTCCCTACTGGGATGCAGAACTTGTTAAAGTAGACATAGGCTAGAGAGCAAATACATCAAGAGAAATACTAGCAATTAAATTAGAAACAAAGCAGTCAAGGGCAGTACTGTGGGTATAAAATAAGACCTGCATTAAAAACTCTTAAGGTCTTCAGAGGGTGAATGTGTGATTGACCTCTGCTACAATCAGAACAGATTATGAATATATCACTGAACTTCTCATGTTGTCTTTGAAGACATGGACCAGGCTATTCTTCTACTGAACTGAATCTTTATCACCAGTCCAGAGCAAAAATATTTAAATAAATTACTCAAAGCTTTCACTGAAGATGAAAGCACCTACAAGTATCTCTATTCTTTTGCTTTCAATCTGAGTACTACAGAAGAACTGGGCTGATTTCTTCCTCTGAGAGTATCACAGGTAAGTGACCACATCTCAGAAATGAATGGGGAATGTCTGTCTTGGAGGGCCTGAATTACTCTTGAGTAAATTAAGTAAATTACATAGCTGTCACTTTTTTACACTTTTCAAGCTTGATAGTAGCCCTCATGCCTCATTCTGGCACCTGACAGCACAAGTCCACTGCCCTTCCCCATGAACAAATCGGAAATTTCAGATCTTTTAACACATGGCCTACCTCTTGGGAACCATAAGGGCTGAGTGCTACTTGTAGGTGATGATACTTCAAATAGCCTGGGCACCTAACCTTCCTCTTAATGTTGAGAAGTGGGAGAAAGCTTGCTTAGAAAGGTTCAGCCCTTAAAGCACCTTTTTGAAGTTCTTATCTGCCACATCATTGATGAATATGAGGTATGCCTTTTACAGTCTGGAAATAGCCCTGAGAACAGAGGCAGAAATCCTTGGTATATCCAATGTAAAAGCATCTTCAAAAGAAATTCCACAGTTCTTAACAGCCTGAAAAGCTAACACTGTGCTGTGACTTGTCTCCTTAAGAAATCAATTCTTGATTAAATATAGCTTTACTAATTAGCTAGTTTCTTTCCAGGGGTGTTTAGATGGCTGAAATGATCCTTTTTTCTCCTTACCATCGCTTGTATTGACAAAAATCATGAGAGTCTTTAAGGCTCAAACTTCTATTTCCATGAAAATCAGGCAAATTACTCTGAAACTGACAGCTACAGGATATGGTGTCTGTAATTAATTTTGTAAGAAAGTTATACCCGAGCAGATTGTGAGTCTTCAGCCACTCAGTGTTTGCAGCTTGTTTCGCTCAAGCCCTATTCATGGCCCTGTTTATCTTTTTAATGGCATTAACTGATACCTGCAAGTCAAACTGTACTTTTGAAGAGCCCAAAACCCGATCCAGCTGTATTTACCACCTTGGTTTCGAGCTAAGGACAAAGATAAGAGAAGACTGTTTCAGAAAAAGTAAAACATTCTGATTTTAACAATCTAATTAAGAAAAGGTGAGAAATATTGCCAAATACTGAGATCTGGTATTCTAATCTGTGATTAGAAATTGAGTGGAAATATCCACAGCTCAGAACTTTCATGTTTGTTGGTTGTACGAAGAGTATTCAGTGCCATGAATTCTGGGCTGTGGGACATTTGAAAATCAAGAGTCACTGGTAAGGAGGTAACTGTGGTGTGTTATATACTTTTCGGTGTTTGTAATAATTCAGATTGCATGGCAGTTTAATTTATATTGTCAGCTTATAAAACTGACTTAGTAAAGAGTATTTTATTAGAGGATGGGGGCAAAATAAGAATTGGAAAGGAATCGAATAATATTTACATCTGCAACTATAGCAGAATAAAAGAAATACACAAAAAAAAAAAGGAAATATACAAGGACAAGAAAAAACCCAGAGGCACAATTTTTGGGACATGCTTCTCAGTTGTATTTGTTATCCAGAGATCATAAAAATGGGGAAATTTGAGGCTTCATTCAAAATACTGAAATATCTCACGATGGATATTTTAAGGCAAGCCATGATTACAGCAAAAGACTTTTCCCTAAATTCCAGTCATTTAAATTTTATTGCTGGCATTTTTCAACTATGCTTCACTGTCATAAGTAACATAAGAGTCTGTAACATTAATGTATGTGTGAACGGCTGACGCACTGCTCCTCTTCATGGCAGTAAAGCAGATTGCTCTTGGGCCTTGCGTTATTGCCATGTGAGGGTGTTCGTGCAAAGTAGTCTCTTTGCGTTCTATGCGTAGTCTTAAACACTCTGGAGATGACTGAGCATATGGTGCACCTCGGAAGGGATTAATTTGGAGGCAGATGCATAGTGTTACTCGGGCTACCATGAGAGGCATCATGTTATCTGAAGTGTAAAGCTGCTGTTTGCTCTTGCGAGGGTGGCAGAGTTCAGCATCATCCTTAATGCAAATATATGGCCCAAGGGCTATTCTGCTCCTGCACTGAGGCTACAACAATAGGATGATTCTGCATCCATTCCCCAAACCCTGAATGGCACTGCTAAGCGTTGTGTCTGCTGGGGATTTGTGCGTGAGCAGAAGAATTATCTTTCTAATTCCTTAGATGATTGCAGAAGCAGATGCAGCATTTAAGGTATAATAGAAAATTTGTGTGATGCAAGCTCCTCTGATCTGGTCTGACAGTTGAAAAGTATGCTGACAGTCTGGATGTTAATTTGCATTTCCTATGCTGAAGTGAGACAGCAGCCAAGGTAAATAGAAGTATTAGCCTGTACAAAATTTTTCAAATATGTGACAGTATTTTCAAAAGAAGTGAGTGTCAGAAAATTCGTGGGAGAGTTTGGTTTTGCCTTTTTTTTTGTCTTTGAATTGAAAAAGAGAAGGTGAAAGAACTTCAGGTAAAATTGAGTGTATTTGCCATCATCATTAACTTAATCTTTGGAAAGTTATGCAATCAGTTTTCTCTTTGTATAGTGTAAGTGCTGTATTGTATAGGAACAGAAACACTAAGAAGCAACTTGTGCTCAACATAGGCTATAAACATAGTTCAGATGGAACAAATTTTCAAATGCTTTATCATATTTCTCCTGTCCTATGATCTCTTCTGCTGCTTTTTTTTCTGCAATGACATGGAGGTAGGAGGCTAAGTCTAATTAAACATGCAACACACCATTGCAACACTATTTTTCTAGTCTTCCAGAAAAAAGATGCTAAGAAGTCACAGCCACTATAGCTGAGTTTCTGAGTAAGGAAAGGTTTGTGTAGGCTGCATCTCGTAGGAGAGGAAACATCCTTTGTTTTTCAAGATGTACACATCTTCTGTACCTTGGCACCTTCTTATGAAACTGGGAGAAAGGCTGCCTCTGTGTGGCATAACAGAGATATCAAACCTCAGTACTGAGAGTAGGTCAGACCAGCTGGTTTTAGGATCTTAGGCATTGTCGCTGCCACGTAGGAAACTTAATTCCAAATTTATATTGGACATAGAGCACTGGGCAGAAAGATTACCTTCTCCCTAATTTAAGCAGGAGTTTTGCAGGGTCTGGAGAAAAGACCCATTACCTTTCTGAACGGAGATGCAAACAAGGTACAAGGAGCTTGGGTCACTGATCAGTTCTAAAACTAACATCCAACTTCTCTTGTTTGTCCTCGTTTTAAAAACTGGGACATTTGTGTGAACTTTCCAGTCAGGGTGTAGGTGGAAAAACTGGCCTAAATAATGCTTTGAATTACTCAGAGTGGCTGGAAAATGAGCAGAAAGTGTGAAGGTTATGGTGTCTGAACCAATAATTTCCAGTTCCTTAGGGTAAGAATGTTTTATCTACCTACCTACCTTGCTGCATTTGTGAAAATGAATGGAGACAAGATAACATTATTAAACCAAAGTCAATCTAAGAAAATGTCCTTTCTGCTTTGGCAAAAGAAGAAAAAAAAAAAAAAAAAAAAAAAAAAAAAAAAAAAACCAGNNNTTGTTTGGGAAAAAAAAAAAAAAAAAAAAAAAAAAAAAAAAAAGAAATAAAAAAGAAGTGTCACAGTGCAGTTTGAATATGTCACAATATCTGTCTTCCTAATCTCTCATATTCCCAAAAAGGTAATTGAAACAAAACTGACATGGATATGATAATGAACACGTACTGGAAAGACATTCTCAGTCCTTGGTGTAGGAGCTCTGTGTTTGCTCTTTTCCCTGAACATGACTTACATTCATCCCTTAGCAACCTTTTATGCATCTAGCTGATGTGAGGGAAACAAAAGCTAGGTCCTGGATTCATTGATGAGATCCCTTTACAGCAGTGCTGAGAAAATGTTCAGCTGATGTAACAAACATCACGCAATATGAAATTCTCCTTTTCAATGGCTGTGGCTTTATCATAGGAAACATTCTGTTCTTGACCAGCTTTTCATCTAATGGGAGGGACAAACAGTTAACCAAATACCCCTTTTAGTGTGAAGTTCTGAGGTAGATGCAGCTGACTAGTAATTCTGGCAATTTTAGTAAACAAAACAGTAAAAATTACTAGTAGCTCCTGTAGCAGTTGTCCATGTCAGTCAATTTATCCTGAAATAAGTGACCAGTTTCTCTTCAAGTGGTCAGAAACCATAAGTGATACTGCTTTCCTCTTCCCAGTGCTAGCAAATCCAAACCCATTAACTACCATCTTTGTTATCCTTCTTTGCTTAATGGGTATGTACATTATTGAGAGTAATGCCTCAAGACACTAAATCATCTCAGCTGCCCTAATACTTCTCCTGCTCACTCTGTTGTGCGTAGCCACAATTAAACCACAGTTTTAACCCTGAGTTTACAACTTTTTCTCCTCTGACACTTTCTGTACCTGAAGACTGTGTTTGCTCACAGGAAAGTGGTCATGGTTAGGTTTAGATACTGTCTATCTCATCCAGGTTAGATTATTCTACTATTTAGGGGTAAACACACATATCCGCATGTTTGTAGTTTTGTTTCCACATTCTTACAAGATGCTTCTCATCTGCTTCCAGGAATAGCTTCAAAATTTGGTTCCAGTTCGATCTACTGTATCTGTATGTTCAATCTCTTTAGTTCCATCCCTCTCCATCCCCTTATGGGCTGGAGGTAATTTATTTTTTTTTTTTAAGAAATAATATATAAATGATAGTCTTGTACTTTCATTACTATTCCCTAGTTTTTCCTCCAGGGGAAAAAAAAAAAAAACCTTCCAATTTGGAGATTTGTCATCTGTATGAGTAAATATGCAAAGCAAAATGCAATGTGACAACAGAGGATATCCATATATTGAATCGTCTTCCAGGATAATAATAATTTCTGTCTAATTTTTAATCTCTGAAGAGGATCATAAAGCTTTTTGGCTTTAAAAAAAGTAATCTGTAGAGTAGTATTCCATTTTGTTAATATTACGTTGCTAATATAGCATTCAAACAATTGAAAATAATCAAAATCTCTCTAAATAGTGAAACACACAAGAACTGCATGATGTGAGTGCTACTATGTCTTTCCAAAGGAAATGATATCCAGTGGGTTTTGTCAGAGAGACTGTGGAAAATGAAGCCTTACATCTCAGCCTCTGAATAGGAAAGACCAGAGACAGCATGAACTGAATGTTTAATCAGAAAATTGAATCAGAGGGCCATTTAGGAGAAATCTGGAGGTCACAACAGGGTGAGAAGTTGGAAGACAATACCTGAAACATTAGGTTTTGTAGGTCTTGGAAATGCCACAGCCGGCCTTCACAAGCTTATTTACTTTGATCATCTCAGCTGAGAGTATTTCAATGTTTTTGTACAACCACTGTTTACAGAAAATGAAGTCATTACCTCCACTGCTTCTCCAATATAATGCACGTCTGTTAACCCACTTAAACTTCATAAGCATATAAACTCCACTTAACCCTCTCAGAATTACTAATACTTCTCAGTAATTATTTTTTTCTGGCTGATTTTATAACGGGAGATGAAACATTATCTACATATGTAGAAATAGTGTTTTCAGGCACAGTATTGCACAAAAGCAGCAACGACATCTGAATGAACACTTCTTTATGTTCATTTCCTGATTAGTCTGTTTTCCTTGATATCTGAATCTAATGAAAATGGACAGGAGTTTCATGGCAGAGACAGTCATCAGCATCCACAGTACTCACTAGTGTTTATTTATATGCTCAGTTGAAGAAGTTCCCTTAATGAGCATGGAAACTCAAGGATCTTTATGGAAAACAAATCTTTACATTCTGAACTTAACACTTAACTTAAATTTTGCTCCAAAAATGGCATCGTCACAGATGGAATGATGCCCTTCACTTGTAAAAGAGAAAAGGCAATGTATTTATTGATTTAAAATTATTTAACACGGTTTGATAGCAAATGTGGCAGTGGTTTAAAAAGATACGACAGTAAGGTACACTTGATTATTTTCTGCAGAAGACAGGGTCAGACAAAGATGTCTGGGAGACTTTGAATTGAGGTTCAGAGAGGACCCCCTTGCTTTCTAAACTTCTAAAAGAGGGATCAAGATGCAGCTGGATCCAGTCCTAGCCTCGGACTTGATCAACTCTTTATGTCTAAAGGATTGCATGTGCGCAATCACGCTAAGATATAATCTTAGTGAAGCTTTAAGGTGTAGCATGCTATCAGTCACTATTGCAGCAAGGAACCTCCCAAGGGGAGCACACCACCACAGGTGCCCATAGAAATTTTCTTTCTTTTTAGACAAGTAAATTTCTTTTTGTCCAAAGGATGTAATAAATTGTGCTGAGAGCATTTAATGTATGTGAAAACGTGGTTCTGTGTGTGTGTTTGTGGGTACGCATTAATAAAATAGTGTGAAATCTGCCCCTACCTTCTTCCCACATTATTTCTAGTGTCCTGGAAACTGTGATTATATAACTGCTAGGTATCCTTCTAGTCAAACTGCTATTGCTTTCACTAAAATATTTCATCTTAATTAACAGTCTCATATGTGATACACTGTTCAGTGACTGTCTTCTATGAGTGTTATTACTATCATTGTCGTATTCTTTTTAGAAGAAGGAACAAGTTTGTCTTCCATGATGAAGTCAATAAATCCCAGGATACAAAATTTTACACTGCTTCTAACAGCTTCATAAAATTAGATCATAAAGCTTTCTGTATTTTATCATTAGATTCTTAAACATAGTCTCTTACAAAGAGAAAATGGACAAAATGCAGGAATTTTCTAATTGAAGGAAAAGTAGTTTGCTATGAGCTGGTTAATTTCTCTTATTTTTTGCATTAATTAGAGGTAGAAAGGTGTGTAATATGTCCAAAAATGCGTTATGTTTCTTTTGAGACTACGACTTGTTCCTTATAATCCTGTAAAGCTGTCAATGCTATTCTAACCCTTTTTTTCCTGCTACTTTGGAAGATCTTGCCAATTCATTTTAATCTCGTTTTTAGTATATATTGTAACTTTGTCCTTTACTGACTTCACCAATTTTCTACTAAGCCTAGTTATTATTGATATTATACTGTTGCCTTGTGTTTTCTGTAAATATGGACATTTAACATCTGTGGTTAACTATTTCCACCTTCTATTAATAGTAAGTTCTGTAAAACTATGGTAATATATCACACTCTAGATATTATCAGTAGAAAGAGGAAACATTGATATTTCAGGCTTCCATCTGTCACTTCCCTGATTAGGACAAAACACCTCCATCGAATGCTTGCATTTCCTCCTATCCTTTTCTCTTGGTTTTAATTTTTGCTTTTTCCATTTTCCCCTTCATTCAATTCCCACTATTGCTGTTCTTCCTAGCAAGGCTTCTTCCACCCTTCCTCTCCTTTTTTTAATTTATTTTGTATTTTCCTGATCTACTTCTAATGTCAAATTTTCATTGTTGTTTTCTCTTATCAAAGTCTCTTTAGATTACTCTATAGCCATTAAAAATCTTTCTCATGCAAAGACAGAAGACAGCAGACAGCTGATGTGGGGTTGACATGCCACATTTCTCAAGGCAAGGGCTTGTTAATCTTTCTTCTCTGCTGTATACACTCAGGTTCCTTCCTTGCAGTAACTGTTGCTGTGGATTGTATGTTATTTTGAATTAAATTTTCTTATAATTGCTGAAGTTCTGGTTGAGCTATTTTGGGCTGGAGAGACTGATTCAAAATTCACTTCAAAAAAATCACTCTAAACCCCATCTTTAATGACAGAATTCCTGAGAATCTTCTGAAGGATGTGGGAATTTTCTTGGCAGTTTTTCTGCTATTGTTTGGAGCGAGAATTTCCATTCTGTGAAATTATTCATGTGGATTCCCTAGTTATTTAAGTAATGAATATCTGTACTTTTCAGTAAAATATTTTCTTGTGTTCCCAGACACTTTCTGCTTTCATACTTTTCCCTATAAAGCATCTACATAATGTATAAAAATGATATTTTTTTTTTCAGATGTTAATTTTTCATGAGAAGTAAAGAAAAAGAATACTGTTTGAAACATACAAACCACTTGAAAGTCAAAGATAATTTTAAATGAAAGCTCCTTAGAAAGCAGCCAGGAGGTCAGACACAAGCACAGGGAAATTTTGAAGAAGTCATGCTGCGAAGAGGGAAATGTAAGAGGAAGTAAGAAACATAGTTATTATGCTCTTGAGTTCGAGCCTGAATATATGAACATTTTGGCCATAAGGGAAGTGCTACTTTACTGTTCTAAATACTTATAGTTCTCTTCAACAAAGCAAGCATAAAACATCAAGTACTTTTTATTTTATTTCAGTCTTCATGCTGAACTCCTGAGTATCTTCCTTGATGTTCGCTATGTACCCTGGGGGACATCCGTAATCTCTGGAATCACTAGATGTTACACACTTCCTGATTCAAAGTGCCATTTTGGAATTTTGTCTCAACATTGGTAATTTCAGTCAAGTAGATTCTGAGATTACCCATCCTGTTGGGTACATGGAATTGCCTTTATTCTTTGTCAGCACGAAATCTCCCTTTTTCTAATAACAAGCTCATTTCTGATAAAAACTTTCATGCTTTTTTCCTCCTTGATTAATTCTCTTATGGCATTTTTTGATCCCATTATCATTTTCTTTTCTTTTCCTTTTCTTCTTCCCTATCTGTTTGTTTGAAGGGCTCAGGAAGAAGAGGCTTTGAATCCTGTGCCTCCCCAGGTAGAGCTTCTATTATCCATTCTGTTGAAAGATTATCTTTGAAGTCTTGAGGCTACTTCCTTTCATTTGTAATAAATACTCGTTATTAAGGTCCTTCTTTTTCTGTTGCTCACAGCAACATTGTCAACAAGGGTACAAATTGTACAAAACATGGAAAACAGGGAGGCTTTTCCTTTGTTCCATGCATGTATAGAGTTTGTTTCATAGGGACTTGCTGAAGCTGAGGGGAGGGGGGAAAGTATTTCTTTGATGCTGTGGTACCCATTAAAAGCAGTTAACCCTACTGGCCATTGTTATACAGCTGCCTTTGAGGGATGAAAATAAATTTTTAGTTTGAGGAAAATCTGAGGGACGCAGAAGTTGTGGATGAAGAACTCATGGGTTTGTCTGAAGATAAAGCACCATGTGAAAGGTCAAGTGAAAGCAAATGGGAAGTAAGAGTCAAGAAGGCCTCTGAGTCTGGACAAACAGCATTATTTCACTTGCCTCTGCCACTGTTTTTGAATGAACAAGCACTGAAAAGACACCACACAATTTCAGTCATCACTGAAATATTGGTAACACCCATCAACATTAGATTTTGTACCGGAATCCTTTGACATTATAATATGCAATATCCAGGGAGGAGTCCTGGGCGTGGGTTTTCCATCCCGTTAAGTACCGATGTACCTTCACCTTTATACCTGTGCAGACATCTTTCAGTGATGCCATCCAATATTCATTCCTTCATATTTTTCTCATGATGTAACCCCCATGCCCTCTCACCACTTTGCTGTGGGGAACCCGTGCTTTTAGAATGAGCCTTTCTTCTTAAAGTTTCTTTACTTCTACCAACAGACATATTGTAAGCACAGCAAGCTGACACATTCATGGAGGCAGGTCAGAGTTTTCTTCTCCAAACAGATGGGAAGTAACTTAGAGTGCATCACATGAAAGGTTTCTCTATACCCTTTACAGACTATAGGCATGATGTGCAGCCTCTAAGCAGCATTTAACTGAAGATAAGGCAGAGGTTTAAACACCTGGAGACAGCTCCTGTACAAACGTGTAAACTCTTCTGCAACTCTTGGCAAGGATCATTCAACAGTGACCATACCTACAGCTTATCTGATATAATTTATAGTAGGGATACGGTCCCCCATGCTCTACCATTCATTTTGTCACTTCAAAAATCAGTATTCATTTTATCACTGTCAGATTTCCCCCCAAAAGGGAAGATTTAAAACAAAACAAAAAAAACAGATGTTTTCGTGTGACACGTTTGTTGTTTTCTTTATGCGCATACAGAAAAATAGGCACATGAGCTAGAGGTTATGCTATCTGGTGCAGTACTTACTGTTCTTGATTCTTCGGCTGAAATCATGAAAATGCAGGACAGTTTTATGTATTGGGCTCATTCCTTTAATTCCTACAGTTGGGGTAGACTGCTGCACACAGATTTTTTAAGCATTTTAAGAAATAATAGGCATAAGACTGAGAGATGATCCCATTTATCAATTTTGCTTTACTTTAAAACTTTTATCATCCCTCCATTATTCCCAAGGTTTATTGAAGTTATTGTTTATTTTCAAGGCATATAAAATGCACAGAAAATGATCGAGATTTTTCTTTTCATTTCAGCTATGTGTTGTTTGTTTGCATGGCCTAGAAAATATCGTTTCCCTTATTTTTCCTTCCACCTACTCTTAATATGCATTCTGATCAGTTAGTGTAACAAAAGGATTCTCAAGCTGTCTTTAGCGTAACTAAATCCCTCAGACTAAAATTCCTAAAAGCGAATGCTTTCTCCTGGCATTTCTTTTGGCACTGCATCTTTTTAAAAGTCTTCTTGCATTAGTAAAAGAGGGATTTACATTGGTCCTCCAGTTTCTAGTCTTGAGTCAATGAAAAGGAAGTAGGAAAGCCACTATCTAGTGAGTAGTTGCCAATATTTCAAAATGTCATTTTATTCAGCTGACCTTTTACATCCTAAAAGGGTGACAGCAGTAACAGTAAAAGAATCTATCTGGTGTGAAATACATCCATTTGAGTACAAACGACTGAAAGACAGATGCTTTTTAAGTAAAATGATCATGTACATGAAAATGTACTCTGAATTCTCAACAACACTGAGAATAAAACCTAGCAGATTGAATCTTGATTATGTTTTGTGCAATACATAAATGCATCTTGTCAGCTTTTATCGTTAACAGATGTCTGCATCTGGGTCTTTTTTTTTTTTTCCTTAAGTTATTTTAGTAATTGCATGGAACTGCTGTTATCCTTCTCTTGGGTAGTTCTCGATGTAGATCTCAATGCTCTTTCTGAATGTGAGGCAGCAGATGTCCACGTACACAGTTGCCTACTTTTCCTGTGATAATTGGTTTGTGGTGAGTTTTGTTCTAAAGCAGCCTAACACAGAGGTGGTTTTTATTGCTCATGGAATAAGGGTTCGTTTACAGTGGTCACACAATCCCATCTTTCCTTTGGATGTCTTGCCGTTTAAACAGCTGCAGGTAACACCAAAGTCAAGGCAGCATATGAAGAATGGAGAAGCCACCTGATGGGAAAACAAGTAGCAACAGAGGACTATGGACAGAACTTCCCCGATCTGTTAATTGATGTGTTTGCCAGGGCAAGGAGGGAAGAGACAGGACAGTGATTTGTCTGTTTCCACTGTGTGGTGGCTCTGAGCTAGAACCACCATTGGACTTTATGAGATATCACCACGCTCCTCTGAACCAAGAGTAATAACTGCTATTTATATTGACATTGCTACCTGTTTCTAAAAGAGATCACTTCATCCATGAAAGATCTTCTCTGTGCTGGTACTTATTTAGGCTAACAGTTGTTTCCCATGTGCTTTAACCTGGAGGAGTACAAAAAGAAAAGGGGCTAATTTTCTTCAGCTGTGTTCATTTTACTCTTAGGAGCCAATGTTCTGCCACCAGAAATTCCCTTCCAAAAACTTTGAGGACTTTCTCTCTCCAATCTGGATTTTTCTGAAATAGAGATACAGCTCCAAGAGCAAAGAGTTGCCAGCAAAATAACTCCTCCTCCATGTCTTTATGCCAGCAGTGCAGCAGTGTGGTGATAATTAATCAACTTCCTTCCAGCGTTGTGGGAGGCTGTGCTCCTGCTTCATGGAATTAGGCTAGAAAAGATGTTATCAAAAATAATTTAAAGAAAAACTTAGCTGACACCAATCACACACTTTTCCCCCAGTGTCTGACTTGCTATATTAGCCAGAGCATTGGATAAAAATCTTTTCAAGGTTGGGTTGCTGTTGTTGCTAGGTTACCAGCCTGATGCAGAGGTTTGCATGTATAGTGACATTATTGCCTCAATTTGCTTTTCTCCCCCCAAAATATAAAGATCTTCTAAAATATGAAGTCCTGCATACAGTGCCAGAGTATTTTATTTTGATTGCATAGGGAATTATGCCATGAAAATCAGATAGCATAATCTGCAATGTGCCTGGGCTGTTTTCCTTCACTCTAGAAGTGACACAAGCTGCGATGCCTTGTGTCTGAACAACGTGCATGTAACTGCCTTTTACAGCAGCCGTGCTCTTGGTGGACAGTGGTCACGAAAGACAGGATTTCTCCAACATTATTATCATTGGACAGGAAGGCAACATTGGAAAAGAAAACATTTTTCTGTTTGTTATCTGTCCTCCAGGGCTACATGCACATTATCAAAACTAAACAGTGGTGGGAAACAGGCACTAATCCATACTACTGCAATTTTTAGATGGTTATATCTGTGCTGACTAGCTCTCCTCCTGACAATAACTAGGCACATTTTGGTAGTAGACCACATAAAACCTAGCCTCAACAGGCAGATTGCACATATGACCACCTAGTTCTCAGGGTAAGAAATGTGGAGCTGAGCTGTGTTCTTCTCCTTGGCCAGAAAATAGTACTTAAGGGAATATAAGCATGGTAAGAGATTCTCTGCTATTTACTAACTACTATTTATGTGTCTCTGTCCCTTTTAAAATATGTATGGCTTCACTCATACACGTTTCCATATACATGGATCTTTAGGACTGTAGAAAATTAGCACATTCACAATACTAAAGCAATTCTTCACAATTAGACCCCAAAGATGACCTTCTTAGACTTCAAAGATGATCTTCTACTTATACGGTGAACCTTTGAGAATCAAGTCAGGTTCAAGATGGTTACCTCACCTTCCAGCAGAAGGAGGCTGAGAGGCATGTTGGTGTAAGGCATGACAATTCACACAGGTGATTGTATTTCTGAAACTTGAAGAGGTGTTTGGCCTGATAATGTCTTTAGGGCACATTATTCTGACTCTAAGAACTTTAAACTTCTCTGACTCTGAGAGAGCTCTGACTTTCCTTGAGAGGCTGCTATCTGCAAGCCAGAGACCTCAGTTGACTCCTCTGTCCTTTCTACATTGGGTAAAGACTCACTCTTTATTTAGGACAGCGGCAAATAAGGCAGAGAAATCAAGGAAATCTCTGCAGTTCTTGGACTGCTTGGAAAGGTATCTCTTCTTTGCTGCTGTACATATTCATTAGCATTCAGCACCTGTGGTGATGTGTTCTCCCTGTTTGACCATCACAACATCAGTTGTTATAAGGTGCACCTGGACTTCAGGGGATGGCTGGTAACACAGCCAAAACACTGTATGGAGTGGGGACTTAGATATTTGTTCCCATGAGAATATGACCATAGGTCAGTTACCTTACTGTAGAAATAGTGGACAGCACCAGAGCCCTTTGAACGCTCTGTCATGGCAGTGGGATGCACGCCAGGATCTTCCCTTTTGTGAGGATGCTTGCTTAAGGTTCTATTCCTTGGGGCTGAGAGATTCCTTGCCACAATAGATTCTTGGTAAGTGACTAATAGCATGCTAAAACTTTGAAATTTTAGTTAAGTAATAGAAAGGATTGATTGTGCATATCTAATCCTCTAGACATAAACTGTTTACCAAGTTTGAGACTAGGATTGATCCAGCTGCACCTGGACGCCTCTCTGAGAAGGAGTTTAGAAAGCAAGGGGGTCCTTTCTGAACCTTATGACTCAACAGGAGGGTCTCCCTGACAGTTTGTCTGACCTTTTCCTCTCTGCAATAAATAGACAAGAGTACCTTGGCATCGAATCTCATAAAATGCTGTTGCATTCGCTACTAATTCTCTTAAATCTCTGTTTAACCTTAACAACTGTTTCATTCCTTCTCTCTTACGAGTGAAGTCAATCACTCTGCCCGCGACAGCATCTTTGAAGATAATTCACGTAGGCTGATGTTAACATATGGACTCCTTGTGCTACATATGTTGCATATTACTTGGTTTATATTAGTCACAAGCCTGGAGTGGATATTGGTTCCTGTATTTTTTCACACCTGCTAACATATGACCTATGGTTTAACTACAGCTGTCACTTCAATTATAATTTACAGTACGATTTTCACTTTCTGCTCTGCAGGGAGTGAAGCTGTGGTCCACATACAAAATCTGTTCCATCCAAGTACACAATAAAAGATGTTTTATATCTTTTGTCATGTCTGGCTTCTGCTGTGTATAACAGTCTCTTCCTTTCTTTCAATACTTTTAAGCAACATCAGCTTCTTCCCACATGCCAAACCCACATCACACCTACTGAGGTGAAGTAGACAGAAAATCATGGGAAAAAAAAATGAACTTTCACATGGAAATTTGATGTGAAATGCTGAATATGGTAATTCAGACATAAAAGTCTGCAGCACTAGTACCAGATAATGTTGGCTATATCAGACTTGTTGGTCCACTTTAAATGGGTCAAAGGTGCAGCTAAAGATGCATATTTTTAATAAATTCTATGAAGATTAAGTAATATCGGTACATATTGAGATGGATTGTTGCCTGTTGTGTGCTACCATAAGCACTAATAATTTGTTTTAATGCAGTTATTTATTTTTTAAAAAGACATATTTGTTCATGTCATTTTGAATATTGGGTTCAAGTCTGAATTCATTAAGTCAAGGGCAAAATTGTAAAGTATATAATGGTTGTTATATTTAAAATTATGATTTTTTTTTTCCCTCCCCTCATTTTCTACATTCATCTCTTCCCCTGCTACATGCTGTCCTTAATAGAAATATGGCACCTGTTGTCCTTCAAGAATTTGTTGCACAAAATTACAAAGAGATGCCTGGATTCTCTCAGCAGTGTGTACCAATTAACAGAGCAAGATATTTTCTGCAAATGTCTGACCTCTTCTAGCACTGAGATGCTAAGTAAATAAAGAGAAATAGTACCTGTAGGTGTTAACAGAAGAGTGTAGTTTATTATAAATATTGATGTGTTGCCCTCTGTCAAGACTGAGTCTAGCTTTTATTCATCACTCAACATAATTTCTCCAAGTGTCATTGTTCTGCTATTTCATTTTCCAGAGGAGACATTTTCTCAAGCTTGAAATGCTTAATAGCTAGTCTCCGCAAGCAATGTTTCATATTTGCAGCTGCAAGCTCGCATTACAACTCTGTAATATCACCCACTTGGTGATCAGAGCCTCAGTCCATGTAAACTCGGTGAGAAAGAGAAGAAGAAAACTGGAAAGGTTTTTTTAATTCATTTATTTACATTTTAATTTTGCTCTGCCACAGCTAATAAGTAAAATGATTCACAACCCAGGCACTTCCCATAAAAAGTGTACCTATCATTTAAGAAAATAGTTTCCTCAGTATCACATTCTGCAGAATGAGAAATGAGACACAGAGTTAAATGTACGTTAACTGACATTCAGGGCATGAGGAAGTATAGGAATGGATATTCAGGTGTGAATTCTTCAAAAAGGTGCAAAAGAAAGAGTGTTTTCCTCTTGAAATATCTTCATTTTTATGTGAAATGATGTTAGCTGTGTTTGTGGAACAGGTAAAAGGTTGAAGTTGTGGATTCCTCCTGCCATTTCAGACACTGTTCCTGCAGGTGCTTCTCTATTTATCATCATTCTTTCATTTATTTCCTCTTACAAGCCAAGAGGGAAAACAAGACAATAAATGGTTGCCCAGACCTTGTTGTAGTTGGGTCTAACCCTGTGTAGAGTGACACCAGGAGAAAGCTTTAGTGTTGCAGCTAGGAACGAGAGAGAAAGGAGTGAGTCTGCAGGATGGCTTCAAATGCTGGGGTGGGATTATGATTCATGTTCTTCCTTCGGAGGGAACATCTTCACTGCTGCTCTGCAAAGCCCTTCTTTCTACCTATTTGGAATCCCTGTGTATATTGATGGAGCTCCCACAGAAGACAAAGATGCTCCTTCCCTATGTCGAAACAGTCCAGGCTGAAAATAAATATATAAGATAAAATGGAGAACGCCACAAAAGCAAAACCTTCTAAACCTTGATGCTTTTATGAGATCAGTCTCACTGTCAGTGTTTTTTTTTGACAGAAGATGGAGGGGAGAATTTTTCACTGACAACCCACCTTTTAAAAAAGGTGGAAAGCACTAAGAAAGCTCCAGACCTTGTGATAATGACCCTTCTGGAGAGGGGCAGCTGAGGAACCCACCTGAGTGTCTCTCATGGGCAAACATGAAGGGGCACCATGTTACCACTATCTCTGTTTCCACTTGCACTTTCATTTTTGAGACAACTCTGTATTTACATGATCCTTCCTCATGTCTGCGATCAGAGAACAGTGAAGTCATCTCAGCGCCTCTCAGTGCTTATATCTTAACGCTCTTTCTGACTGAGCCACCTCTGTGCTTGGATGGTCTGGGTCAAGATGTGACTCACAGAGCCTTAGGCCACCCTATGCTACCTTCAAGCCCTTCTCTGGTGAAAAAAAATAATCTATATTGTTGTGTTTGCTGTTTCACAATGTACTCTTGCTTCTTTGGACCTTCTGTAACTACAGGCTTTTGCCCCTGTCCTAGCCCTTACCTTTCTCTCCTCCAACTCCTTTCATCTCTCCATGGGGTAGACCCTGGACCTGCTCTTCCAGCTGCTCAGGCACTTAGTGTCTGGCCAGAGTCTCCCCATAATTCTTTCAGGATCTGAGGTGAGTTTTCTGGGGGGTTTTGCAGCAGATATTGTGCTGCCTTTGTGAGTGTGGTTCTCCCTCCTGTTACTGGAATAGTGGGGGGGAAGAGGGGGGTGCTGTAGGAGCTCATTTCATGTGAAAACCTCAACTTCTACAGCTTCACTATGGGCTGCACGAAGCCCTTCCACTTCCGCCATGAGTCCTCATCCAATTTCTGTCCCATCAACACTGTCTGTCCCATATAGTGAACTACTCCTCAATGAACATTAAAACAGCTTTTACTGGGGGGGAAAAAAGCCACCTCAGATGTAGCTTGTTATCCCGGCAGTGATCAGCTCGTGTGTCTGCCAGAGGGTCACAAGTTGCAAGAGCCAAGTGCAAGTTGTTTGATAGAAGCTGTTCCCTCTGATTCTCCATTATTTTTCAGGATGTAGGCACTGATGTGCCTTCTCAAGAGGGGACGTTGCTGGAGAGACGTGTATGAACTTGTGGAGAAAGTCGTGTCATCTCTTGTCTTTGAAGTATCAGCAAAGAACCTCTCACAAGGAAAACATAATATACTTTCATTCTGCCTTATATCCAGCTTGCCACTGGCTCTGGTTACCAGCCTGATAGTAGAAAGCTTTTTCATTTCTTTAAGAAGCTCTGGGGCTTTTTATTTTTTTTTTGCTTTTTTTTTTTTTCCCCCTGCAGAGAGCAGTTTCATTATCAACCCAACAGTACTTCAAAGGCATAAATGCAGCCCTGGGAGTCAAAGCTGTCTTTGAATATGCACTTTACATTTGACATTAGCATTTTTAAGTTTGAGAGTGACTCAATTTAATCTGTTATCTTTTTATTATTAGTTTAGTTTTATTTATTTTTTCTTTGTCTTTCAGAATTCAGATTTTAGAAATAATCTTTCTCTTTTCCCCTCTTCATCCTTTGGCTTATTGAACCAGCAGCTCAATGTTATTGCCAGTACATTAGAAATGCCATTCTTCCAGATTAGCTTTGGTGCAGTATAGATTATTCCTGTGACAGCAGTGACTAGGTGTTTTGGGCAAGCCTGTACATAAGTGGGATGCATCATGAGGGAAAAAAATGAGGCAGAGCTGGGGGGTAGAGAGAAAAGTGGGTGGTAATGTTAATTCTTTGACAATGGCCATTTCTGTGCCCCAAGTTATTTTCTACAGTTTCCTCCCTTGTCTCTAGACTGAAGATAAAAGAGAAAGCTTCATCTCACAGCCTTCCTCTTGAGCTGGCAGCCTCAGCCACCAAAAAGCAACATATGCAGAGGAAAATCTGGTGCCAGTGTCTGCACCACTTGCTCTTTTCAGGGGCTTGTATCTAGCAAGAATCATCTTCCATGTTTCTTACTAATTACTCTCTGCAAAGTCCAAAGTCCATTGTCACACAGTTCTCAGTGTAAAAGTCCATGGTTTTGACCAGGGTCTATATGACCCTCTTTGCAGT
Source organism: Thinocorus orbignyianus (assembly GCA_013400375.1). NCBI lineage: Eukaryota > Metazoa > Chordata > Aves > Ciconiiformes > Thinocoridae > Thinocorus > Thinocorus orbignyianus. Next base: position 924,087 of record VXBW01006790.1, read on the forward strand.
GTTTATTTCAGTTCCCCTCCTCTCTGCAACTCACTTTAAATCTTTCCCATTTTATTTTCACCTGACCTTGTGGTCATTTTTCACTGTTCTCATTCCGGACTCCTCTTGCTCAGCTCTTGTTTGCTTGTCATTCAGCTTCTCCTTTTCCTCACCAGTATATTTTTCTTCCAATTTCCAAACTGACAGTCTCTAACCTTCCCTGATAGAGGAGGATAGCAGTGCCTGTGCTGAGCTTAACCAGTGAGCTTTTTGTTTTGTCAGTATGCAATGACAAGGTTAACTTCTTCCCAAAGGCAATTCAGTTTCTCAGAACACCAGTGGGCTGTTGAATCGATATATGCAGTTAGATATTTTCAGTTTTAAAGTGTGGCTCCCAACAGAGTTGTGCTAACAGGGTCAGTAAACTTCAAGTGCCTTGAATTCACAGGGGGAAGGAAGGGTGCATAGTCTAAAAACTAAGCATGGATTAAAAACATGCTGCTTTTACTATTATTTATTATTATTATTGTTGGGAAGCTTTGTACTACTGCCTAGGACTGTTATTAATTAGTCATCTAAAAAAGCTCTCAGACACAACAGGGAGAACAAGTTAAATTTTAAAAACGCTGCAAGGTGTTATTATTGGATTCGGTGTGCTGTGCAACTGGGTTGAACAATGAACCATGAAAGCCATTACAGCACACTGGAAAGTTTCAAATGGAGCTGATGAAAAATAAAAGCACTGGAAGAAAATCTGCAGTGTAATTTTACAGGACATGACTTCTGGCTGTTTACAAGGTTGTCCTCAAGGCTTTCTAATAAGTTAAGAAGAGGATTTCATGAAGGAGACAAGCCTTTTATAGATCTGCAGCTGTGTCTAACCAGTGCCTGGTGACCAGAGAACTTGAAATGCAGATTCATGGGAGAATCACCCTCTTGCTTTTAAGAAGCTAGTCTCTTTGGTTCACTGTTTCCCATGTATATATTATCTTGGCAAAAAGATATGGTCATACACTATATAGAAAGTTCCATCTGAACATGAAGAGGAACTTCTTCACTTTGAGGATGGCAGAGCCCTGGAACAGGCTGCCCAGTGGGGTGGTGGAGTCTTCATCTCTGGAGACATTCAAAACCTACCTGGACTTGTTCCTTTGCAACCTGCTCTAGGTGGACTCTGGCAGGAGGGTTGGACTAGATGATCTCCAGAGGTCCCTTACAACCCCTTATGATCCTGTGATTCTACGTTTGTTCCCATTCAAAATAGTGGAGAAAGATACCCTTGTTCTGCTCTCAGTTCCATAAAGAGTAGACCTGATGTGCATCCAAGTTTCGATACTTGAACTACTCCTCAAAAAGTTTAAGATTAAATCATTAGCCAACTTGTGAGGCAGAGATTCAAAGGTTACTCCTGGTATTCAATGGTTTTAAGGCCTGAGAGGTTACATCAGCAGCTTCTAGCTCTCCCCTTTTTAAAGTGAGTCACATCATTTTACCCAGTTCTAGGAATTTTACGAGGCTTTGAGAACGAAACCCAAATTTCAAAATTACAAGGGAAAAAAGCTTGTAAAATCATCTATCTTAAAGAAAATGAAAGTCTGCAAATGGACTGAATATAAGATTGTGAGGATGAGGGAACCAGCAGTTTTGGAAATGGAGCCTTTAGCTTTGAAAGACAGCAGAGTGGACTTGGGGGGAATTTGTTCTGTCACGGACTCCCAGTGTAATGACACACCAGCCAGTCAAAGAGGCAGGTGGAAAGCACTTTTTGCAAAGGGCACTCCTGTTACAGTACTTAGTGTACTTTTCTATCTCTTCTTTCCTTCTCAGTAATGCACAGGAAATGGCTGAAGTGAGAGGTGCGTTATACATAAAATAAACTAGAATAGTTGGTGTCATTATGTGAGAGGATCTGGGTTCTCCTCTTCAAATGCAAGTGTGTATGTGAAGTGAAGTGCAGTTTGAGATGGCACCTGAAAGCGAGAAACAAATAGGAATGTTCTGCTAACCCTTGGTCGGATCAAGCTGAAAAAGTCAAAAGGATGAGGAAAGAAGAAGAGGGAGGGAGAGAAGGACAAAAAGAAGTATGTGTTGATGGTGGCAATATAATTCAGTGGTGTGTTTATGGTCTGGGCACAAACACACAGCTTTTGTAGGTAAAGTAGCAGGTGATAGTGAATTCATGAGGCAAAACATCTTATTCCTGAACTGGTGGCACATTTTCTTGCACTCCACTGCAGGAATATGCAAAGCTGGGCTAGCTGAGGAGGAGCACTATGGAAATCAGGTTTGCCTAAGGTACGAGTTGTGCTGTGCTCATCAAGCTGTGCTTGTCAAGAAAAGGCAAGATTCATAGACACACTGTGCTGTGCTTAGCAGTGAAGCTGTCGAAGAGTAATTCTGACTGCACATTGACCTCCCCCTCTCCCTCATCCCTTCCAGTCCTGTTTCTCCATAAAGTACAAAAAGAGAAGACCACATAGGAAGCATTAGATCTCACACTATTTCACAAGCGTGACTGTTAGGCAGATTCAAACATGAAATAAACTCCATTTTATAAGCAATAGAAATAAAATTGGTGGAATGGCATTTGGGATAGCTTGGGCAAAGAGAGCTAATGCTGAGCATGGCTTAGAGAGAGAGAGACAGCAATATTTTGCAGTGGCTTAATGTGACTGGTGTGCTTGCCCAAATCCCCTGCAGTTGGTGAGAACTAGCTTGAACATCACATAACATCAAGATTTTAAACTCATTCTATGTAAACTTATAGCTCCTTCTTTATCTATTACTGGCAATTCTATCATCTCTAATTTAATAATGGCTTTACTGTTTTGTAGTTGAATATGCTGCTGTTGATAAAACTATACTGTACATGAGGTCCTTGCTTTCTCTTTGTGATCCAAAATGCATTGATTTGACCAGGTTTTTAGACAGGAGTCTTGCAAAGACACAGCCTTACTTGGTATTGGCTTTTGCAGCTAAAGGAGCTTCTGTTCCATCCTGGTCCAAGACACTCGCTCTTCTATGATAACGAGCCAAGTGAATGGATGTTCCCAGATTTCCAGGACAACTATATATGTGAAGGTGATTCCTAATAGCATCAGGGCTTTGGTTAGGCTGCTAAGTCTGGAGGTGTTTTTCTTGCAGTTCTGTATGAATCTGCCTATATTAACCAAATCCTGATGCATTGGCATCCCAGAATTAATTTTTTTTTTTTTTTTTTCATCTTTTAAGTAAGCCTGTTGACCATTATTCTCCTGAAGATTTCTATAGCAGCATGAGGAATGAGGTAACATAGTAGTTATCACAGTATGGGCTGTCACCTTTCTGTTCATGCAAGTCGATGATGTTTGCATCCTGGAGTGCCTGAGCAATGACCTTGTTATTCCATCTGATGGTGAACAACTGTACCACTTCTCTGTAAAGCTAGACTTGTTCAGATATGTTAGTAGGGTACCGGTGGCTCTTGTTCTTCCACCCTCTGATATTGACAGTTTAGCATTTCCGCTGCACTTGCGGTTGTTGCCAGCTGCTTCTGGCTGGAAAACTGTGAAATTTCATTTAGTAGAAAAGTCAGAAAGAGATGCCAACCTTCCAAAATGCTTGCAGAAGGAATAGATCCATTTGACAACTTACCCCCATTTGTCTCTCTTCAGTTTAAAGTAGAAAAGGCTTTAGGGTTGTTTTAACAAGTTGAGGGGGTTTTACCTCAATTTTTCCTGCCCACTTTCCATTGTGCCATACATGTGTTACCTGCTTCAGTGTCTGCTAAGCAGCTGTAATATTGCCGCCTGCATGGCTGGTTAAAGCAGTGGAAAATGTCTTGCATTAATGCTTAGTGTAGCGGGACAAAATCATCAAGCCTCTGCACCGTACTCACCCTGGGTTCAGCTGCCGTTTACTTAAGCATGAATAGTGCACAAAATTCTCACAATGCATCTGCAAATTCTCATAATGCATCCATTTCACCGTGGTTCCCCTGTGGAACCACATCCCTGTTTCTCTGGTCACCTGGCAGCTTGTATGAATGAAGTTTTCTTTAAATCAGGAAACCAGAGTAAACACAGAGAACTGAGATGAAGCACGGAGATAGCTATTGAACATGAATGCACATGCTTGTAACCACAATCCATATTCAAGTGGTTTGCCATGAAAGACCATGCTATAGATTCTGAGAATGAACTGGAAAACTTCCAAAAAACAGAGAGGAGGTGTTAGTGGGTAGCTAATAAGAGTTTTTTTCAAATGGCCTGTCACCCACACAGCATATAAATCCATGATTAGTTTTGGGATTGCTATCTGATCTACTCTATATGCTGCACCTTTACCTTTTCTTAACATGAACTTGATTGTGTCCCAAACATCAGCAAAGCTCTTGAAAAGTGCAAATCAAAGATGTTTAGGCACGGTAAAGACTGTGAAAACTGACAGGCTACACAGACCCCTGTATTTTGATAAATCTATAAGTGAAGCATGTTGCATGTAGAAGCCTTGTGTTTCAGGGTACCTTACACATGTAAGTGAATTGTTCTCCAAATGTTTCCCAGATTTATGAGGTTGTATTTGCTTTTATACTCTGAGTGAAATGAAACAGCATTTTATCTATGTCTTCCATAAGTATGGCTCTCTTGCTTATGGAATTACTCTATGAGCAGATGCATCCCCAAATGCCCTTGAAAGGAATTTGCTCAGAACAGGGATTCTGCATACAAATAGCTGTACAAAAGAATCCTCAAATCTTTCTGCTAGATTAAAATGAAGCGCTCTGCCTGGGGTATTTCATAGATACTTCCCTACTGGTTTTATAGGCCCACCAGAGAGCTGAGGAGCAGGAACATAGGTTCTCAGTCTCTCCAGAAGCAGCTTTGTTCCTTGGCACAGCCGGTTTCTCACCTAGTGCAAACAGAGCTTCTAACGCCGTGTGTGTAGGAAGCAACATTAACCACCAGAGCTGACACTACCGTTCAATAAATGCCAGTGGGATAAGGAGAGGTGGGGGATTCTTTGGAGGAGGTATCGATGTTTCCTAGGCAATGCTGACAAAAGCATGCTGCCTCTAATTGGCTCCACTACAAATATTTACAGCTGTGAAAAGAAGTTTGCTGATCCCACGACGGTAGCCATGGTTGCCTATCTTTTTAGCTGCTGTTGCGCTGGTGAGAAACATGAATAGGTTGCAAGAATCCCTCACTGGCTTTGTAACAGGAACATTTGCTGACCCAAATGTGGAAACCAATTAAGCTCTAAAGCTTCTTGGTAAGCCTTGCCATTTGTCCATTTCATTAGCCAAAAAAAAAAAAACAAACCCAGCCAACAAACCCATGGTGAGGGCTTGTTACCATTTCTACTGGTTATGTGTATATAAATAAAGTACTATGTTTCAGTATAATATCAATGTATTACTCTACAAATATGAATTCCCATGCTGGTAGTGACTGTTTGCAGGTCTGTCTGCTCAATCAACCCCGTGGAGTAGAAGCACTGGTACAGGTTTCAATATTTGTTCTGAAGTTACCTATTGGTTTGAATGTGTACTCGCTCCTGATGCAGAAAAGTGAAGAAGATAGAACCAAACTCTTCTCAGGGGTGTGCAGTAACAAGAGAAGGTGCAATGGGCACAACAGAAATACTGAAAATACTGGAAGAAATTCTTTATTCCAAGGGTGGTGAGGCACTGGAACAGGTTGCCCGGAGAAGCTGTGGATGCCCCATCCCTAGAGATGTTCAAGGCCAGGCTGGATGGGGCTTTGAGCAACCTGGTCCAGTGCGAGGTGTCCCTGCCCACAGCAGCAGGGTTGGAATTAGATGATCTTTAAGGTCCTTTCCAACTCTCACCATTCTATGAAATACCTTTTAAATGTAAGAAAAACTTTCTTACTCTGAGGGTGGTCTAACACTGTAACAGGTTGCCCAAAGAGGTTGTGGAGTCCCTGTCCTTGGAGATATCAAAAACTTAACCGCACACAGTCCTGGGAAAATCTCCTGTAGCTGACCTCAACGATTATGTGATTCCATGAATTCTGCATTTTCTATTTTAGCATTGTTGTGTGTTTTGTAGACAGATGTGTATTTCATTTTAAATAATGGAACTGAAGTCCCACAGAAGGAACCTACAGGCCCAAAAACTGCATTGACCACTTAGTATTACACACAACACCTTGCACAGGTAATGGTCTTTATCACCCCCAAACCCACACGGTCTGGTGCACTAGACTACACACTCCTTTTATGAGTGGAATGAAAGTCAGAATATGCCTGGCGCATTTGGTTTTGGTTACTCATGAAAATTTAAATCAGAACAATGCCTGCTGGTAATTATGCGCTTTAATGGAAGAAAGCATGTAAATGACTTCATCTGCTTTCAAGATTCTGAAAGAATGCCACATTTTTCAGTAGGTGAACGTCCCCAAATGCCGCAGTTCCTTTCAGGCTTCAGCAAAATAACATTTTTCTGAAAAAAATTTTCCAGACTGCAGCATTGCTTGACAAACTTAACAGTCTTGCCTGCTAGTCAAGGACCATTAGCATGAATGTTTGCATGAGCTTGTCATAGGCAAAATTTCACATTGACGTGTAGTGCTGAATGTATTTCTTTTCAAAAATGTGGGCTGCTGTGTTGTGTTGATATTTGTTCTCCATTTTTCAGCCAGCTCTTGGAAGTGGCTCGTGAATGCACAGTGAATTATTAACATCTGTTTATTTCTAACTTAGCTCAAGAAATTTCTCATGAGGTTTGTGCCTTCTTGCTTAATGTAGTGCTTGAACGGGCTCTGCTTCTCATAGTTACTGCTGTCAGTGTTGAGTCTTGAGCTGAGACTGATGCTGCCGACAACTTGATGTGTAGCATAATGTGGCTGCTCATGTGAAAGCTTTCTGTAAATACGCAATGTAGTCTCAGACAGTAAATTAAAGAATAAGCTTATGTGTTGGTTTTGTATGCCAGCAATTTGTCAGGAGAGAATTCCATAGTCATTTAGCATGCATGTACTGTTAGAAATTGTGAATTAGCCTTTAACTAGTGATGAATTATCCAAAAGGCGCATGTGCGAACATATATATAGTTTTGGTGGTGACTCAGAACACAGATCAACGAGATTGTAAAGACAGGTATCTCATCAACAATTGACAAATCTTATCAACAAGTTCTTTTGTTGCTCAACATGAGCTTTTTCCCATCCATGGCTACCATGTTTGTGTTTTCCCCATAATGAGGTCAAGTCACCAGGGTGTGTTTGGCAAACGCAGATAGACTCCAAGTGAAAAGTAATGCTGTGGGTGATGATAATTTCTTCCAGCTCCATAACCACAGCTGACAATTCTGCAGGTCTGCATTACTACAAATCTGCAAATCTGCAATTCTCACTGTGCTGAATGAGCATGATACAAGCCTGATGGATTTCTCTAATGGATTTAGTCAGAAGGCAAGACCAATTTTAGATTTACTTTTAACACACTGTAACAGTCTCCTAATAAATACAACCTGATATGGTTCAGCATCCAATTTCCTTTCTCTTAAAACACTTTCTCTAGGAAGGTGATATTTGCCCTTTGGAAAGAGGCAATCGTAAGGTGACCAGGAAACAATATATATGTTTATGAGAAACCTCCCTGGGGATGTGTAGGAGATGCATTTAAGGCTATTCCCTTGACCTGAGATAAGCAAGCTCATGTCCAGCCTTATATCCTGTTGATCCTGACCTTGCCTTACTGACCTCTTCCTGGCTTGATCTTGGCTCTGCCACATTGCTACAGATTTCCCTAGTCATCTACATTCTTAGATGATGATGGCTGCTGTTATTGGACCTTCTTTGCTCTCCTTACTGAAGCACCGAGGGACTGTGACCTTGTTGGTGAGGACAATGTCTTTGCTGCTTTTCTGTCACCCTCAACTCTGGGCTCACTTTCCTTTGTAGGGCTCCCCCACTGCTCTTGCTCCCTGATGAGGAGGTGGTACGTAGACCACTTTATCTTAGCCATGACCTTAACCAATGCCTGTTAATTAATGGTTGGTTGGCGTACAATCTCTGACTTCTTTGCTGTCAAACTATGAGATCTATGTGTAGGATTTAAATTCTACTAAAATTCCTTGTTATTGCAGAGTTAACTGTAAGAGTCAACCTTTTCTTGGCACAGTAGCTCTTTGAAGCTAAAGATGACTAAGTACCCAGTCTTCTAATGACTGTCATGGAGTTTCTGTATTTTAAGCGCCTATGCATGTATGTTGATTTGCTGTCTAAAACTGTCTATCTCTCTTCTTTGATTACAAAAGAAATATAGAGAATTAGCTCAAATGGGACTTTTGAGTGGCTAAAATAATGGCAGGAGAACCCTGCTTTTTTACGTTCAGAAATCTCTATAACAACAATAGAAGACCCATACATTTTTGAGTCAGACAGAGAAGACCTCCGTCTTCCTGGCTCAGATGGGTGTGTGGCCTTTTTGTTCTTAATCGGGTTGTATTTGCTGTTACAGGCTATTGTCATTGCCACTTTTCTTGTGGTATGTTGTTATGGAGAGTCATGTTGCCATCCGTCCAAAAGATTGATACACGTGGATACGGGGCCCTTCATAAACATGCAGCTTGTTTGTAGTACCAGCAGTAGATGGGAGAAGGAATCCAATAGAGTGATAACAGATTTTCACGTTGTGACTTGCTACTTCTGCTGTCATTGAATTGTGATTTTGTCTTGGATTTAGATGCCCTAGAAATGTCTAAAAACTCACGGAGATAAGACCACATGCAGTGGTAATGGTGTTTAATAGTGCATAGAGCAATTTAATAACCTCTGATGGCAATTCTGAATGATTCTGAGTTTGATGAAGATCACCTCATCTCACAGCTCCAGAGCTTCTCTGTCTTTATTTGTAAGCCAGCCAGATAAATACAATTCAGTGCAGACTTGGCTCTTAGTAGCTTTTCAGTCAAGGTGATCTTGATTTTATTTTTTTTTTTTTCTTTTTTTTTTTCTTTTCCCCAAAAGAGAAATTTGTGCATATATAGTGAAATTAAAACTTGTTAGGGAACTTCAGAAAGCACACAGAAAGGCTGTTGGAAAGACAATGTCAAGCAGAGGCACTCTACAACACAAGGAGTCCTTTGCAATAAGGCATTGCTTCCTGCAGTGAAGTAATCCTGGAAACCAGTGAAAAGGAGCATGTTTTACAAACCACAGGAGAGAAATCAATACAACTAGAGTCAGTGTGCAAAACCAACAACAATTTTTTTTCTGACTCAGCTATCCAAGCAAGGCCAACAGTAATATTATTTGAAAGACAGAACGCTCTATGAACAGTGCATGAAGAGATCGGATTTTCCACCTAATGAAACCAAATTGTGCTGTTGCTGCCTGCAGCTGAATTTCTACACTCACACATGAAAAAGAGATGCTGGTAGGGGAATGCAGAACTAAGTCCTGAGCTTTTTAGAAGACAATGGGCTTTGGATCAGATCCTCAAAAACAGTAACCATGGGGTATGAATGACTTCTTTAGGGTGCTAGGAATAGTGGTGTGAGACAGATTTGATCTTATCTTCAGTTCTTCCCTTTCTGTGCCCAACAGGCGGAGTGACTAGTGTTACAAGTTCCGTTGCAGAGCACTGCACAGATGCAGTGTAATTATTTCATTTAGTCTCATCGTTCAGACTAATCGTCTTTTCAGCTATTTATAGGTTGCAGCTGCCACCAGGAAAGCCAGCAAACATGGGAACAGTAGAGAAAAACCAGAGTTTCTTAAGTGCCCACAGGCTGCAACTGAATGTTTTAACTGAGCTTGAGACAGAGGTAGTTATCTCTCAAGCATCGTTTCTTTGTGAAACAAGAAGTTGTGGGAACACCACAACACTCCCCACTCCAAAATGCAGTTGTGATGGAGGAGTTTACAAGTTATTACTCTTTTGCTACTCTATGTTTTGTTGCATTTCTTTCGTGAATCCTCATTTAAGGACAGTCTTTACTGATCTGAAAAGAATCATGCTGAGGAGTAGTAACTGAAGGCTTTTCCTCCATCAGTGTAGTTGTTGGGAAAAAGCAAACACAAAGATGACTTTTCCTTCCGTCTGTTTCAAGACTGCTCATTGTGTTCAGCAGGAAGGTAATGGGATTTGTACAGAAGTACTACATCAAAATACCTTGTATGCTACATCCTCCTAAAGAAATAGGAAGAGAATGCTCTTGTTCTTAGCTGTGGGAATGCAATTTCAGGACCAGGGCCTGAAAATTACAGCTTTTACGTCTAATAATCCAGGATGTTGACCTTGAAAGTTATCATTTTGTTTTCTGAAGCATAACGGTGCTGCTCTACTGATCTTTGTGTCTTCCTTGGTGTGTCTTAGAAGCTCTGCCCTATGCACTAAATGAGCACTAGACCTAGTTTTCCCATTTGCTTCCACAATTGGAAGAGATAATCATTGCCATTATTTCTACTGTTCATGTTCATGCTTGAACAAATAGTCAAAAAGAAAAGTCCCTTTTCTTTCTTTGACTTTCCTTCCATTGCTGTGTGACAAGGTAAGAAATAACAAATCTACATGCACTCACAGTTAGTAGATCAGTCAAAAAACGGTGTAAGATCTGCTAGAAACTTCTTACCGGCAGAAGTGGTTGACACTATGGTTTAGGTCCTTATTTATTTGCCAGAGGAGGTGGATAAGACTGAGACAGATTCTCAGGCAGGGATTTCTGGGAAAAATTCTTGAAAAGGTCATCCTACAGAGGAGATATACCTGCAAGAAACTAACTTTTGTAAGGTGATGTTTTCCTTAAAGCAGAAGTAAGGTTTCAGGCATCTGATGAATGGAAAACTGTGTCTCCCAGAGGATTTGTCATGGCAGTCGGCAGGACTTATTTATTACCAGTCAACGTGGGCAGCTTCAGGTCTCTGGTGACATCACCACCATTTCTATTTTTACCTTGAGACACTACTGCCAGGCTGATGAGTCAAACCAACAGAGAGGTGAACAATACTAATCTGAAATCCTGTGAAAGGCAAAATCCTGAACTGATCCCTATTACCTGGCCCTTCACACCATATTTTTTTTCGCACTTCTGTCTATACAAGGTGCCTGTTGATGTTGGGTTGAATCAGTCAATGGCTTTCTAGGCTCTGAGTAATGACTTCCTACATGACTGCCGGGTAGAGGAAAGCCAATTACTTTGTTAACTGAAAATTCGATGCTGTGTTACAATACCTACTATGCTCTTCTTTCACTTAGAAGCTGTCTGGAAATTGTCACAATTCTTGAGATCGGTGTTCTGATTATGGGACTTGTAAGGTAGAATCCGTTTATCCGGAATTTAGGAACTTTAAAAGGAAAATGTCAGTTTTTGAGCTTACTTTCGAGTCAGGGAAGCAAATATGGGGGGTTTTGAGGTGGCAGGTTTTCTTATTCCAAGGGAGGTAATTTTGGAAAAATCAAACAAATCAACTCTAGACATAACTCTTTTTTCCAGTGACTATAGAAGAAGTCTATAGTGAACAATTCAATAAAAAATAATAACAATGTGGTTATTTTTCCTTGCTGGTCATGTCTGAATCCTGCCAGAAACGCACCGGGGAAAAGATCAGACTGTGGGTGAATAGCCTTTTGGTTTAAACACTACTTCGTAGGCAATGGAGATACGCATGCCTTTTGTTCATTGCCTTTTCCTAGACCAAAGGTGGTGCTAGTTTTGACTTCTTCACACCAAAACACTGTCTCAAAATATTTACAGAGCATAATATACTAGGGGAAGGTGATAGATTTGACCAGTTTCCTTCGTTTATGTGTACAAACACCGAATAATATCTACAAGCTCTAATGACATTCTCCAAATTTCTCTTCCAGTAGTGATGCTCAGTAGCTTGATGCTTCATTGGTTATTCATGGCAAGGAGATGCTCAAGATGAAAGATAAAACTACATTAAGAAATTGATAAATTTTAATTATAAATTAAATAAAATTATAAAAATAGATCAACAAAACCAAATACAAAATAAGTTATAAAAAAACCCCAACTCAACAGCTGCAAGCTGTATATTTAGTTTTAAAGGTACTGTCGATCAATGGCTTTCATGGAGTAATGTTGCTGTACCAACTTATCAGGCTGTTAAAGATGCTGATATATATGTTTCAAATCTTATTTTGAGTTACTATTACTAACTGTACTCCTTAGAGGTAACTAACACGTGCATGTGTTGATTAGTTGAGCAATGAGACATGAGAATGAGCATGACACACACGTGCTTCCTGAGTTTCTTAGCGAGAAAAGACTTACTTCTTTGCACAAATAGGAAGCTGAAAATGCTCTCTAAATAAATGAAGCATCTGTCTGAAAGGATTGCCCATCCAACAGCCGATTAATTACTGCCACACTCTTAAAACCAGTGCAAAGGACGTGTAAGCAAGACTAGCGAAATGTGTGACATCAAACTTGAGAATACAGCTATCCATAAGATTTTTAAGCCTGAAGAAGGTTGCTTTTAGTTTTCCAGTGTGCTCTGAACACTTCCACTCTTCACATCTTCACGAGGCTGAATACCATCCATAGTACTCTGAACCGTGTGCGAATTTTCTGCCATGTGTCTGCTGAAATTCTGTTGCAGAGGTCTCTGCCAGTGTTTATTGCTGAGGATCTGATTTATTCATTGATTCTATGGAACCACATCAAGACTGGGGTTCATCTGAGAGAATGTAGATGTTTCTGTCTCATATAGCTATATTTAGTGGTTTCCGTAACAGTGAGTAAAGGACTGATCAGCATAAGCAGTGATTTCCAAGATATGATTATTTTCATCTTAGTGTAGATGTAGAAAACTAGATCAACAAAACCAGTCTCTAAACATCTCCCTGTAAACTCACTAGCTGCCCAGTTAGGTGTTCAATGTGCTGTGAAAAAGGAGCTCACAGCATGAATGTTCATTGCAAAGGAGCTGGGATAAAAGGGCATGTATATATGTCCCTCAGCTGGAAAGCAAGCCAAAGACTGATTATGATCCAGCCAAAGAGAGGTAATGTAGGTTACAGATTAATTACACTTGGGGACAAAAGTTAATGTATGAAAAATTGGAAAAAAATCAATTTAGCTCCTAATTTGAGTAATCAGTCTACCCGTTCTGTGGCTGATGTTGTTTGCTCTTATGTTGCCTCTTTAAGATAATGACTCTTACAAGTCAGCAGTCTTCCTGTTGGCTTTCCAAAATTTGATTCTTACTAACGTAATTGTCCAGGCTTTCTGTGGCATTTTCTTACTCGTATCTTATTACTTCAGTCTGGTCCCTTTTAGCAGCCAGCTGTATCCCTGCCTCCAGGGATGCTGAGAAATGGCAGAAAAAAACAGAAAGTGGGAGAGAGCTGTACTGACAAAAGCTTTCTGAGGAATTAGATGCCAAGGTAGATTCTGGTCTGTGTGGGATATGTAAGAAGATTTACAAACAGAAAACAGGGATGGAAAACCACAGCAGAGTGGACGTGTCCAGCCCCCAGTTTTGACAGTGCAACTGAATCTCTCACTCAGAGACTTATGAGGAGAAAAAAAACTAAGGAAAAAGAAACCAGTTGAGTATCAGTATCCTCCAGTTGTCATCTTCAACAAATTTCTTTAACTTGCCTATTGAGCTAAGGGCTTAAGGTTTCAGAGCTGGTTCTGACCAGGGCCAGCATCAGTTATAATGTACTATTATTCACCTCCCCAGTCACATTTGCTTCTGTTTGCTGTTCTTCACTGAGCTCACAGATACCTTGTAAATTTCCCAGGACTATTGGTAACGCGTGTCAATACCTATGTCCTTCAGTTTTCAGGTGTTGTAAATATTCATATTTCTGTTTATTTCTGGAAAAATTGCAATGGTGCTTCTTCCACAAACTGATGAAGTTGATGTAGATGCTCCATCCAGATGTGGACTCATTTGTCCCACAGGTATCTCACAAAGGATGAGAATAATCTTGGCCAACATTACACACCTAACTCTGAGCCAGTCACATCAAACTCCATCACAAATGAAAAAAAGTCAGTCAGGAATCCTTAACACTTCCCATTTCTAGAAAATAATGCTCCTTTCCTTTTACTCTTTACCTCCTTGTACATGATTTGTACATGAACAAACAAAACACCTTGAAGCATATCCTTCTCTGATACAACAAAGATGATGTTGGAGAGTTAGATGGCAACAGACATTCAGAGAAGACTTGAAGGTTCTTACTAAATGTACACACAGTTCCTGACGTCATCCTATATAATTGCATGCATTTGTGTTGTTATGAATTGAACTTAATTGGTAGTTCATGCTTTTTATGAGTAGAATATTTATCTTTTCAGAACACAAGTGTTACTCATGCTATTATTGTGACAGCTGGCTACAAAACATATAACTTCATGAGAGGCTTTTTTTAAGATTTAAGATTTAAGGTTGTTTTTTTTATCTGAGTAGCAGATTGCAAGCTAAATTGAAACATTATCCAGGGAAATCTACAGCCCGAGTGTTCTGTGCTCCTGTCCTCTGATATCATTAATTTTGTCCCATTTCTTTCCAAGATTTTCATGTCTTTGTCTCAAGGTTTTCTCCCAGTGCTACCATGTTGCCAACATTAATTACAGAGCTTGACCAGTGATCTTTCCAGAGGAGACCCAAATGTGTCAACCTGAGCTTGGACTTCTTTCTGGTTTATATTTGTAGATGAATTGTTTGTCAGTGTGATTCTCCCCTATTGCAGAGGGAAGTTATGATGGTTCTCTGGGTCTGTAAGAACTTATGTGGGTCTGTTAAGATGGGAATATCTGACTTGGCTTTAGACACTTGTTTTTGCATTTCAGCACTAGCTACCCTCAGATCGTTTTGGTCCATACAGAGGAATAGACATCTGTAATCGTTTAGACATCTAAAGTGATTTAGTTAGTTGGCAAAACATGAAGAAGATTACAAAGTAGGTACTTTGTTTTGTTTTGGTTTTGGTTTTATCAATGAACGTACAGGGAGTCTGGGTAACTAACAATAACATCCAGTCTTTATATTTTAACAGAGTTCTGCTTCACAATTCATTAAACACCAGTTTAAGCCAAGCCACTGAAGTGTTGTGTGGCCCAATATTACAAATATTAAATACAAGCAAATCCATTTATTTGGGGTAGTGACTGATCTGTGCCTTTCAAAGGAAAAAATACATAAGGAAACTGAATGTGTATGAAGAAATGCATTACATCCAGCAGGAAACCAAATGACAAAATTACTGGATAAGTCACCCATTTGCTGAAGCGTGTTCAGGGGAAGCCAGGAAGAGGTATCTCCATCAAACTGCAGGGATCTGAAAGGAAGAGAGATAATTGGAGGTTTACCCTTTTAGAGGACATTGATAGAGCTGACTCAGACAGCCTGAGAGAAGATAGAAGCTGCTGAACTTTGGCAGCCTGTTCAGCTTGTAGCCCATATGGCCCACTCTTACCATGAATCCCAGAATAACAAGAGAAGTTGTCACACCTTGTCCCTTCCACTTTTCCAAAAATGCAAAGAAACAAAAAATGTGAGCCTGATTTTTTTCTTTCACCCTCAAAATTCATGTTCCTGGAAACTCAACGCTGAAGCAGAGGCATTGTGGAGTATCCTTTCTTGTTTCCAGGTGCCGTTCCAAAACAGTCTCTATCTTCCAAAAGTTATTAGTCATACTCTGCAGTTCTGCGTAGAAGTCTTTGACACAAGCTTTCTCCAATGGTGAAAGAAATCCCACATTTAGGCAAAAGAATCCTGCTGCCTCTAGCTCTCTTTTTCTTGTGAAGGAAGCCTAAGTTAATGCTTTAGACTTACATATGTAATTTTTTTACAGTTGGACAAAAGCTGACACCTCTGAGCAAAAGTAAGATAGCTAACATTCTGACATGCTATGTCAACTGCAAAGTTTAAAATATAAACTGGAAAGTCACAGGCTTAAATAAGAAATGCACACTGTAAACTGAAAACTCTTTCAGGATGGGCACGGGCCCTTATTATATGTGTGCACAATATACATCATTTTTTGCCTATCAGTAACTCTCTGATACAAATAAAACAAAGTCTGATTACCCAAGTACTTGCATCATGGTAATAATATTCATGGATGATACATGTGATCAGAGAATAGAGGACCAGAAGGAATTGTAGGAATGAATCATGGACCATCAAGATGATGGAGTGTGACCACTACTGCTTCAACAAAATCCTTCAGCTCAACTAAGTCTTCCAAGAAAACAGATTTGGAAGAAAAGATGGAAGCTCCAAGGGTGGCTTTTTTATTTTTTTATTTTTTTATTTGTGGCTTCTTCCGTGCTCTGATCTCTGGTTCATTGGCTTTTGGGTCTTCTTGCAGATCCTAAAATGTGGTATTTTTTCCCCAGACTTTCTCATTACCTTTGTGGAAGCTGAGCTCATTGTGGCAACAGAAGACAAGATTGACTGGCACCTGGTGACAAAAGCTAATGTATCTTCAGGGCAGGCTAGCTCATCAAGAGTTTCTTCCCCTAATCTATTCTGATTTTTCATCCCTTAGCCAAGCTTCTCTATAATGCCTCACAACAGTAGCTCCAGTAGGAGATTCTTTTTGAATTATCATTGTTACAATGATGCAAAAAAAGTAAATAAACACATTATAGCAAGACTAAGATACTATGCTGAAAAAGGAACTGGATCCTTTGTTCACTTCAAACATCACAAATAATGGTTGTATATCTGGGAACAAAACTAAAAGGTTTTATTTTGGAGAGGGAGCCAAAGTTGATGGAAAGAATCTACTCACAGAGCAGTTATGTCATGGATCTTATTTCAGATATCAGTTTCAATAGCTTTGTGCTCTAATTACTTGTGTGTTGACCCAACATGGACCCGAAAGAAGATTTAGGCTTTATTTATCCTGGAAAACTAAGTTAGCTTGCTTGTGCTGCTTGTACAAAAAGGAAATTTACATTCACTTTGCTCTACGGATATCCTAGGCGTGCTATTTCAACACCACAAATGCTGTGTTATTATGAGAATGCAGTGCATCTCCATGCAAGAAACTAGCAGAACTGGCAATACAACTGAACAGCAGCATGGGGAAGAGCAAACAAACCCAGGCACACTGACCCCAGCTTACTCACCCCATGCCATTCCAGACAGTATTTTCTTCTTCTCAGTTCACCACAGGGATAAGCACAAAAAAAAACCCAAAAAACCAAAAACCACTGCCCCAGGAATATAGAAGTCAAGTTGTTCCCTTCTTCTGCTTCTTCTCTTGCATGCTGCTTGGAAGAGAAAAGGTGCTGGAATACTGCCAAGTGCCACTGCACAGAGGAGTCCTTGGCTGGCACAGAGCCTGTATAATGTTTCCTACAACCCATTTTTTCTGATGGGATTCATCTGCCCTAACCTTCAGCATCTAATAATTAGGCATCTAATCTAAGTCATTCATTATGTTCTCTCTGGAGTTGATGCAAAGAGAGAGAGGTTGGATGAATTGCCCTCTGGGGGTGCTTGTCTCTGTGTGTTGACAAGAGAGTCAGCCTAAAAGACTGGCTTAGAATAGACAGCTAACTTTTTGGCAGCTAAAATTAAATTAGCTGAATCCTAGCTTCAGCTGCACTGCTGTGGCTGGCAGACTGACGCAGAGTAAGTCACAGCTAGCTATCGTACTTTAAATTCTCAAGAGAAGTCAGAATATTTTTGGCCCTGGAATCACTGGGTATATCCTTAGCCCTGCAAAATCTGGATTAATGTATTTGCTTTCTGTGTAACTCTTGAGGCAACTAAACAAATCCATAAGCAAACCAGGAAACAATGATGCATGGAGTATGATCATAAGAACACGTAAGATAAATGCACAGTGAAGCGGATTGCAAACTGGCTCAACTGAGATCCAAGGATTGTGATCAGGAGCATGAAGCTCAGCAGGAGGCAAGTCAATAATGGGGTACCACAGGTGCTGATATTGGGACCGATACCAAGGAGTGCTTTTGTTAGTGACACGGATGATGGTACAGAGACCCTCTGCGAGTTTGGAGATGGTAAAAATTCAGGAGGAGTGGTTGGCCAGATAGTTCCTCTGTCATTCAGAGAAACCCTATTAACATGGGAAAATGGGCAGAGAGGAATCTCATGAAAGTCAACAAAGGGAAATACTACTCATGCACCTGGGGAGAAACAACCCAGTGCACTAGTACAGGCCTGGGACTGGTGAGCTGTAAAACAGCTTTGCAGACCCGTAGGGTCCTAGTGAATGCTAGGGTCAGCATGATGTAGCAGTATCTGAGGCAGAGAAAATGCCATTTGAACGTTTTTCCATAGCATATTTCTTTTCTAAGTGTTCAAACACTGATCTAGGTTGCCCAGAGAGGTTGTATAGTGCTCATCCTTGGAGATATTTGAAATCCAACTAGACACAGTTCTGGGAAACCTGCTATAGGTATCCTTTCTCTGAGCAGATCAGTTGGAGAAGACCCGGACAAGTTCAACCATTCTATGTTATTCTCTATATATCCAGATTCCTTGCTACACAAAGAATCAGCAGAACCAGACATATTTCACACTTTATAAAAAATTAATGGTTTTGATGAGGGTTTTATAGACTGTAGACAAAAAGAAAGTCACATCCACTGTTCTCTTTGAGATATTATCTGATAAATTCTAATTGTTGCAAACTAGTGCAAACTTGAGCGTGAGATCCTGCTGCATATATCAGTAACCTGAAACACATCTAGAATATCACACAAAAGACATCACAGATGTTGCTAGAAATAACAGATATTTTGTGGGAAAAAACTGCCAGAGTTCATTCTTGCAGGTCCTCAAGTATATTGGGAATTTTCTTCCTTTCAGATCTAGAGTTTGTGATTTAGAAATTCCTTTCTGAATTCATTAATGATTCCAGAATAAAATAAAATTTAAAAAATATTATGCCTCTCCAGAATCAAAATGTTCAAAATGAGATTTTTTAAAGTGTGACTTTCTTAAATATTTGCAATTGGTCAGGCCTACAGATACCCAGTCAATACTGGATGTTTAAAAGAATTGTTGACATTAATCGTTTATATTCTCCATAGGTTCTCTTGTACTCAACAGTGTAGGTTAGGCGCCTGGTCTCATCATTGTTATCCTGAATCACTCAGGAGATGTATTTCACTTTCTATTTGTTGTAGAGTGTACCCCAAGACAGTAAGGGTGCAGATATCTACAGTTCACTTAATTCAGTGATTCATTTAAGACTTTAAAATCTGGCCTGAGAGAGTTTTCCCCAATACATTTTAGATCAAGATTCAGAAATATTTCTTTTTCTTGTTCCATGTTTAAGCATCCATTTCAAGTCATTAAAATCTGTAGAAATATATAACACAGGTTAACGGTGAATCTTTTTTTCTAAGGGTAGCTGCTTCTCTCATGTTTGAATTCCTATTTTTATACTGTAAGGATAGTTTTAATTATATATTGCTGCGTGTATAAGTTTAAGATAATTATATAGCAAGTAGATTAAGCTCTTATTTACTTATCATGCCTGCAGATCTCATTTAGCAATTACTTAATATTCAGCTAATGTAAAACTGTCTTATTAAATCTGTGCTGAACAGCGAAGACCTTTATTTTTTTTTTTTCAGATGTTCACAGCTATGTAAGGAAAGAATAGAATTGTAAGATATGTATAAAGCACCCAGTCTTCAGCTATGATAATTTGCCTTGGATTTTCTTAAGAAAATGCCTGCAACATGCATTTATTGATGCTGAGGCTGACTAATGTGATCTCAGCATCCTCTTTACACAGTGTGTGTGGTGTGTGGGCTTTCAGCCACAGGATGGAAATATGTTCCACTACAGTTCAGACATAAAGAGGTCACCAACTCTTTGCCTTTTGATACCTTCAAAATTTACTCTCTGAAGGTTTTTTACACTGATACAAGGAATACAGAGAGTAAGCAACAATTTTCCTAGTAAACACCCAAATAGGACAAACCATCTCAAATGGAATTTGCATTTGTTGAATGAGACTCCAAATGTAGGGAATTAGTCAAAACTAAGGCTGATCACCATTTCTCCACTCCTCATCCACAGCTCAGTATCTGATGTCTTTGTACCTTCAAATCATCCTGCAGGCTGTGCCAAAAAGATGCTTTTAAGTCTCCATAGGACTGGAGGGAGATGTTGTAAAGTAGCTAAGCAATATAAATGTCCAGTCATTTATACCTGGAAGATCAGTACCTACCATGAAAAGGAAAAGGTACTAAAGCCCCTGAGCTCTGGGGCATCAAGTGGTCAAGTGATGACAGAATTCATCATCCTCTGTTTTGGGGGCTTTATGGCAGATGATCTATAGGTAAATCTCATTGTGATTAATAGAGTGCTTAGATCTCTTATTTTGCTTTCCTGTTTTAGCTTTCCTGGCAGTTACTACCATGTTCTGCTTTAACAAATATATTTATACTTGCTTTGGAACCTAAAATTATCTTTTCTCTGAATCAGGATTACATGCTTGCTCATACGTGCTCATTTGTGTCTGCTACGTATGGGTTAAGCCATAGAATATTTCTTTATTACTAAAAAGCATGTATAATGTTTGTAAGGCTATGTGTAAGTGGTCTTTGACCTGAGTGTTTAATAATTTCATTGATGTCTACTAGACACCATAAGATTAATGTGAAACAGCTAGATGTATCCCCTTTTAAATTCAACTACATGCATCAGAAAAGCCAAGTAAATATACTTGAAAAACAAAAGGCAAATATAGTCATTAGCACCAGTAGGATGCAGAATATGTACCTGAATTGTGTTTTTACTTTAGCCAATCCCAGATGTGATGAATTATCCTCCCAAATTTTTAGGGTCTGTTTGCTTTTGCTACAAGTTTGGTAGCTTTATGTATCTTTAAACCAGATGATATGTATGAGTAAGTTCTATGAGCATCAGGACGTATTTTCTTATCAGACTGCAGCCCGCTATTCTGATGTAAGTTTTACATATAGCCAACCTACTAAGCCATAATTCACTGACAGATGCTAAAGAGGAACAACTTAATCAACCAATTAATTCAAGGTTTATCCTTTCAGAGAGGTATTCAAATCCTGGTGATCTATGATCACACCTTTAAACCTTGAATAAATAGCCATGAATCAGTACAAAGCAGAGCTGTCCTATTTCTTTGCTGCAGCCACAGGACTTGTTGACTCAGTTGTTTGTGCAGGCACAGCTTCCCAAATCATGTTTTCTAGAAACAAAGAAGGTAGCCCAAGCATTCAGAGCAGGAAGCACAAGCTAATTTATAATAGGATTAACTTTGCTCCACCACCCTCCCTGTGGCTTTGCTGGGTTTTCTGTGGTAAGATCTCTACTACAGCTGCCTCGTTTGATTGCAATTCTGTCCGTGTCGCCTCTTTGCTGCAAGGCAGGGACTGTTTTTGTGTTTGTTTGGGTTGTTTTGTTTACCCCAGTCACCATGCATAGCCACCTCCGCAATAGATGAATGTCTCTGAGCGCTGCTGGAGAAAATGGGTGATATTCACGCAAGCTTCTTTGGGAGGCACAATTATTGCCTTTCTTATTTGCCACGCATGCCTGTGAGTTAATGAAGTGGCTATATAAAACAAACAAACAAACAAACAAACAAACCACAAACCAAACTGCCTGGGGAGCTACAGTGTGTTATGCTTGGATCTGATTGCTTGACTCTACCTACAGGTGGAGTGGATTCAGCCAATGATTAAAACAACTAAATTTAACTAAATGTTCAGGTGCTCACATATGGGGTGTGTGTCTCATTTGTCTCTGTGCTCACCTTTTTTGTCCGCAGTGCCATAAGTTATCTTGCCTGAACTCCACTTGAGTTTCAGGAGGACCTGGTTCTTCTGTAGCTGTGCTCTCACATCTCCCCGCTCTCTGTGAATGTCTCAGCTATCCTAGGTTGTTTCAAAAGATGTTACCTGATTGTACATGGAACCAAACCTACAGTCCAATTATAAGAATCTAGAGAATGATTCAGCTGCCCAAATGTCACTGCTTGCTTTAGATTTGTTTGGATAAAAAAAAAAATGTAATATGTTTAGTAAAATTCTAAAGCATTGGCAAAAAATGATACTGTCTTATTTGAGACCTTTATCTATATTTCCTATTAGATCACAACAAATTTTGAAAAGGGATGTGTGATGTTTCTTTGTTATTAACCAGACAGACACATTTTCAGTTCACCAGATCTAAATACCCGTTAATGGTTTAATATATTAATTGTCCCTTGTGTATACCCTTAACTCTTAGTAATGCTTCTCTGCAATGGCGTTAGAAGAGGGGAGAAAGTATTTGTGTCAGAAGAAAATTTATAGATAAAAATGTTATCAGAGACTTTACCACTATGTTAATAATCTCTTATCCTAACTCTAATACTGTTCTAAAATAACCAAGGGGTTTTGCTGGCTTATTGTTACTAACACCTGTGTTTAATGGCTTAATTAGAGGAACTGTAAGAATATTTGTTCTGATAGATGAAATTTCTGCCTAACTCAGCATTGTGTCTGACAAAGTTTACAAGAAACCAGTCAAATACAATCTTGGCCTTGCCTTGATGGGTTCTTTTAGCTTCGGACAATCAGTTGTTTAGGGAAGTTGTTATGTCTTTTTATATCAGGAAAGCAATTATGTGTTGTTTGAATTTTGCAGCTCAGAGGTTAAAAATCTCTCCCATGTCTACACTCTGAAAATACATTTTCAAAGAAAAGAATATAATTTCTCTTTGGCTGTGTCCTGAAACTATCAGGAAGCCAAAAAATCAACAAGAATTCTAGTACAAGTGGTTACGGCCTAATTTTTTCCGTACAAAGCAAGTTAACAAGTAAGCCTGTAAATAGTTGGTTATTATATAATCATACTTATTTGCATTATACATGTATTAAGATTATTGCTATGATTCAACAGGCATCCTGTTCTTTCAGAATTTCTAATTAAAGTGTAGTGTGAATGAATCTTTAATAACCTTTCCATATTATTTTGATTTCTGCTAGAAACTGTAACCAAAATCATTGCACTGAGAGACTTAAAATAGGACATGGGCTCGTCTCCTGGACTTACGTTCTCCCAAGTTTGAGTCATAATACTGGGGTAAGATTATTATAAATTTATATAAAAGTTAAACACTTGAGTTAGTATGATAGGCTCATCTTATGGTTAAATAATGACCGACAGAGGGTAAGTCGGGTCATGCTAACCTAACTATCCAAGATAGACACCACTAGAGTTTTAGACATGACATATCTCCTTTTATCGATTGAAAGGGTGACAAGAATGATCAGCTCCAAATTAGATACCTACCTTTTAGGAGTTCACGTTACAATAGCTAGATATCACCTTTGGTTACTTAGCAACACATAATTAAAAGCCTGCTTTGACCCCCTAAAGTGCCTAGTCAGGGAGTCACCTGAGTGTCTGACCGGAGATTCTGAAAGGAAAAGTTTCTTGTCTGTCACTGTGCAGAGAGCACTCAGCACAAAAGGGCCTTAGAAGAGATATTTTTTGAAGACAAGCAGAGTAAAAAATCAAATAAAAATGGCCTGAAGTGGGGAAAAGAGGAGGGAAAGTATAAGAGGAAGGTTAGTTCAGAGGAGAAAGCAGGCTGAAAATTGCTTGAAGAACTGCCTATACTGGAATCTAAGGCAGGAAAATGGCTGTTCTTGAAATAAATTAATGTATCTATTATGCTACTTATATGAAAGGTAAAGAGGCACGGAATGAAGTGTGAAATCCTGAGTGCTTATCCTTAGTGTATCTTTTGTGCATGAGAGAGAGGGGCTTTTGTTCTGTGGAGAAACAGGAGGTTGGAGTTTGCACCCACAAGGAATGTGTCGTCACTGTCCTACAGACTAGTTTTTATATTTCTCTTTTATTTTCTTTGGCTAGACGATGAACCTATGAACTCATTTCTAAGAACAGATAAGGGGAGTGCCATTGAAATCTGGATATTTTC
This sequence comes from Thinocorus orbignyianus, assembly GCA_013400375.1. Lineage (NCBI taxonomy): Eukaryota > Metazoa > Chordata > Aves > Ciconiiformes > Thinocoridae > Thinocorus > Thinocorus orbignyianus. Next base: position 947,970 of record VXBW01006790.1, read on the forward strand.
TGTTCCTAGTAATTAAATTTAACAGAGTATTCAAAGCAATCTTGCTTCTAAACACAGTAAATGCAGTGGGTCAGGTAAACGCTATGACTCAGTAAATATTCAGTGTTTCATGGTACCTATGGTAACATAAGGAACACATGAGGAGACAGACACTGAAAAGCTAATTTTTTACTCAGTGCATAAATAAGAGCTCATTTTTCACCTTCTGCTTGGTTCCTCTTATGTCCCCTGTCAGTGTGTAAGAAAGGCAGAATTCAAATCCTAGGGTTTTCTCAGAAGGTTTACCAACAGAGCTCAGCTTGATAAAGCAATGAAAGCAAGAAAAGTCCTGTTGGGACTGATTAATGGATTCACAAAATTGTAAGCATCCGGCAAAGTCTTAGAGTAGGACCTGTTTTGACAAGACCAATCTAATATTTCTTTTCCAAGCACTGAAGGAAGATTATCCCTTTGCTATCTTACGAAGAGGTCTTGATCTATTTGCTTTACAGCTAATCACCGCAATGTGGACAGGACAAAATCCTAAGAAGAAAAAATAATCAGTGAAAACTAATTTTGAGACTAGTATACGGAGAGAGTTTTCCTGACAAAGTTATTGGAGTCCTACAGCTCATCTTTAGGCTAGGAGTTTGCAAACTGGCAACTTTTTAAGCTTTGATGCATAATCTACACAAAGAACCTTCTGTGGCAGTATCCTTATCTGGAAAATGGGTTTAATGGTATTTTTCTTCTCTCTCCTCTTTCAGCTCTGATAATGAAATGGATTATGTGATGGTTAATATTAAATAATTGGGACAGGATTAGGCCTCTCGAGAGGCAAATAATGTCTCATGTATTTACTAAGTGACCATGTCGGAGTGTTATTTCTCCTCCTGAATGGTCTTCTAATTATTATTTTTTTAAAATGCACTTAATGGAAAAGGGGAACAAATGTTTCAACCTTGGGACCTCATTTCAAGGTTGCACACTGTACAAAAGTGCATTGAGAAAAACCTTTTATACCAACTGTAATTAGAGATAATTGCCAGCAAGGCTAGCTGTTCATTTTCAGGAACCAGGCACAGGAGGTTAGCTCTGCTTAAAATGCCCATTGCATTTGTGCCCGCTTGCATATTTTTATAGTAAGGATCTCTACAATTTTACTTAAGGATGTAAAAGGAGAATTTGCAGCCTGGCTGAGTAGAGCGTACCTGCGAATAAGCAGTATGGATAGCCTGCTTGAGCTCTGATGCTCAGAGAGGATGAGTGCTCCTGTTGCATAAAATTAGGTTGTGCCTGATCAAATGAATTCAGCTATTGATTCTACTATATGGGACCTTAGGAAAGTAACTCTACTCTCTGTGTATTTTGAATAAAGTTACTCAATTCTTAGGCTATCAATTTGCACTGAATAAGAGTCAAACTATGCATCCTGGACAGCTTGTGAAGATAACATGTGATTGAGGATTTTGAGTATGGTGATGATTAAAAGATGACCTCAACTCTCATACATCTGTATCATCTGCAAAAGAATATGAACTATTTTTTTGTACCAGTCTCTGAGGTATTAGGTAGGATATGAAACAAAACCTTTAATATATCCTGAAAGTGTATATGTAAGATATACTTCTATATGTATGTACACAAAGGTGTTCTGCATCTATTTATGTATGTATGCAGTTATGTTTATACACACATAAGTATGATTTGTATTTTTGCTTTCACTGGCTCTGCATGGTTACATGTCATATCAGAGGTGAAAATAAAGAATTTTTTATTAGCTTAGATGGGATTCCTGTCATACAGTGTTGGACTTTTAACATGTAGACATCCAGTTCAGCACCAGTCATCCCAAACTCTCCTTCTAACAAACTTTGGGGGAATAATTTGCATACCCTGAAGAGAATTTATGTGTTCCCAAACCATCTTTTGCTTTCTTTCAATTATAGTGGGACCTCAGGAGTCACTAGATCAAAGGTAGACACCTGTATTGCACAAGTCTGGATTAATCCAGGTGAGTCCCATCCCTTCCCATCCATTCTATGACATGGATGGTGCCAGGTCTGAGGCACAGGAGCAAACAGATACGGAAAATACAAATTAAGGGATACAAAGTGTTAGCCATTTTGTAGCTGAAATATGGGACACAAAACTCAGATGACTTGATGGATGTAACGGGGGAAGTTAAAGGCAGAACTAAGAGCCAACTTGACATTCTTCAGAATCACCCTACAGGGTCTCATTTACAAACTACACTTACTGTCAGTGTAATTAAAGTAGTAATTAATACTGAAGTTAACAACCTTAAGTAACTTGACCTAGGCAAATCATTGAGTAATTATTCTGGTTCGATACTTGTCTTGTTTACTTTGGAGGAGGAATTACTTAGATACCATCTGTTTGCTGCTAGCTATATTTTAAGGGGGAAAAAAAATAATTTTAAAAAAATTATTTTGAGAAAATCAGTTACAAATGAGTGCTTGGGAAATGTACAGGAGAAGGCCTGACATGAGAATGGAGCTACAACCTTTGACTTGCAAGGTATTGAAAACAGTAAGGTGAGATTTCCCATACCTTTATAAGTATCCTTTTATCTTTGCCCTTGGGACTGATCAGAAGTAGTTCATGTTACTCCTATTTCTGCTCAATACTTTTTAAGTTGTACAAATATTTTGCCTGATGCAGTGTTACCGTCCTTTGGGAACTGGCCTGAGTCCACTGAAAACATTGCTCGTGATCAATTTGCCCATGCTTTTTAATCTCTTTGTAAAACAGCTCTTGGTCCTGAGGACAAATTCTTTAACTTATTATCTTGCAGAGCCAGAAGCCAAGAAGGCTGTAATTAAACAGGAAATGAGTACACTTATTTAGAATGTTTTTGCCTAAGATTTTTAAAGAAATAAGGGAGTAAATATTAAGCCCAAAGGTTCATGACTTGGATATTGCAAGAGCTCTTGCTACCCTGACTTCTAGAGAACCAGAGTATGACTCCTTTAAGTCTATAAGACAGGTAGGTCTTGATTCCTACCTTTAATTAAAGACCCTTAAATGAACTGTGTCTGCTAGTAATGTCATTGACATTCATGCCATTTTAGTACTGACATTGTGTATCTTCAGACTTTACAAGGTATTGCACAGAAAGGGAAGAAATGCAACCTGCACATTCTATTCCTTGCAATCAAAGAGAATAAGAAATTTTTGTGCAAACAATCTGAAGAATTGTGTTCATTTAACATGACAGTTCATTGTCAATACTAATAGAGTGTTGTTGTCTGTGCCTGTCTCCCTGTTCTTTGACATGGTGAACCTAGTCTAATCAGAGAGTGAGCAAATTGCTGCTATGCTTATTTATTATGCATCCCAGTTAGCACAGCTATTAATTTGAGCTTGGAAAGGATTATTTTTGTCCATTAACCTTCTGTATCTCCGTGCATGAAACATCAAATCTTGAAATTCTATCCACCATTGATATATATAAAGGGTTTCTTAAGGAAAGTTCATAAGACATCAATTATCTAGCTGGGTTTTAAGTGGAAATTGTGTTGTGCTTGAAGTTCAGCAGCTAGAAGATGTTAAAAACTGCACAGAACAGAATATATGGCTCTATTTCAAGAAAATCCATTGAGCATATGCTTAAAGTCTAGTTATGCATATGCTTGAAGCTGCACACAGGTTGTGGTAGTCTGCCTAATGATGGGTAGAAAGCAAAGTCTTCATCATTTAATTTCTTGATTCAGCCAAGTGAAATGTTTGCTGCCTCCTTGTCACTGGAAAGAACAGTTGAAAAAAAAAGAAGTATTATAATCTTCATACTTTTTAAATGAAGAAATCTCTTGTTTAACAGATAGTTTTTCTATTATGTTAAGCAATGCAGTTCATTAAATTTATGGACATTTTTGCTTACACGATTATACTATTATCTTTCAAACTGAAATATAAATTCAGGGAAGAAATAGATTAGTGAAATTTCTGGAAAAGGCTTTCTTAAAGATTTTAATTTCAAATGTCTTTGAAAACAAGCTTGACAGCTTTTTGAGTGTGTTTTAACTATTCCATAACAATAATAGAAAATTTAGTAAAGAATCAGAAGATTACATAATGATAAAAAGAGGGAGAAGTCTTCAGGTAATTCTGATTTCTGTGCCTAAGTTGCAGAAATTCAGCCGAAGATCAAGAGCTGAATGTGAACAATGCAAACATTAAATAACTGCTTCAGTGTAATGAAATGCAGAATATAATATACTGAAAAATAGAAAGTATTTTGATGTAGTTTTAAGAACTGCAGGGAGGAGATTAATTAAAAAAAATAATCTTCATATTTATACAGCATGAACAACACTAAGGTTGACTGGAAATATTCACCAGATTGCGCTAGTTGCCAAAGGGATTTAGAGAGGGAAGAATAAGGATCTTCATTAGTGGATTCTCTGGTGTCAAATATTATGATTGAAATCCTGAGCATTCAATTATTCTAATTGCAACACCAGCTGTATTCCATCTCCTCTTTCTTCCTAACTATCATTAGCAGCTTTAATATCCTTGAAACATATACCTCGTGTCTAATGATGATTGAAACTGGCCAACATATTTAACGAATATTGGGGACTGGCAGACATACAGCAGGATTGCAGAAGTTTCCTTTCCATAGAAAATCAATTAAACAATGATGAAGACTTCTTTTGCACCTCGCATTTTGTAAGTTAGTGATGTCAGGAAAGTTGACATGGAACAGAGAGCATATTTTGTTATGGCAATTTAGAGAGAAGAGGTGTATAAGTAGGCTAACATTATATGACTCTACTCATAATCAGATATAAGTGTGGAAATCCAGGGACTTGCTAGAATGTGTGTATTTGTCTGTAAGAATATTTCACCTGAGCAAGAACTGCATTCCAAAGGCCAAACGAGGGTACAGCTGAGAAAAAACAAAACAAAACAAAACAAAACGAAACAAAACAAAACACTAGATTTTATCAGTCTCTGCCAACTACTTTCAGCTACACAAGCTTTGCGAAAACAGCTGCTGTTTTTGAAACCTGACATCTCAGAACCCCCCCACAGCCTGAGCACTGGTCAATCTTAGAGCAACTGCTCTGCCCAGCCTCCCCAGGGGCAGAAACACCTGCAGAAGGTACTGTTTAATTGGCATAACAACAGAAGTTGGGAATCTAAACCTGTCAGCCTCCTCTGCTGCTCCTTCTTTGTCCTCAGCTACTTGTCACTTCTGGAAAGTTCTCTCTTAGTGCAACAACTGTTTTAGCCTAAGCCTGCCAGCTTAATAGGGAAAGAAAGATCTAAAGTATTATTTGATACCCAGATGTTTCACATCCATTTAGCAGGTAAGCACACATCCTGGGATTTTGTGGAATAGTGTTTCTTGATGGTGTAAGGCATGAGAAAACCTCTGGCTGAAGTGTCTCTATGTCATGAAAAAACATTATACAGGGTTTTTTTTTCTTCTTTTTTTTTTTTTTATTTTGCCGCTGAATTTGGTGTCTTATGTTACAAGCTGTTGGAGTTTCACACTATTGCACTTCCATAAGGTAACACAGAAGCACCCAGAAGAATAAAGAAAAAAGATAAAGTTTTTCCATTTTGATTATGTCTTTACCTTCCTAATTGGGCCAGTTGGTCTTAAGAGGAATGGGGTAGAAATCATGCTTTACAGATGTCTCTGCTTTCTTAAACTGACGATAGAGGAACAGGAAGAAAAAAATGCATAAAGCCAAATCACACAAAATGCTTCTTCATCTCAGATACTTTAAGATGTTCATGCAGTGATAATGACATCTAAATACAGTGGCTGAATTGTATTTTGAAGAAGAGAAAGGCAGGTTTTCTCTCTGGCATGCATGTCTATGACATGACATGACTTGACGATAAAACAGCTTTTACTCTGTTCTAAAGCTCTCAATGTTCTTGATTTACTCTTAAGAAACAATCTGTTCTGATGCTTAAATGGGCTGGTAACTTCAAGATTAGCTGATAGGGGAATACAGTTTTGTTCAACCTCAGAAAGTTGAGACTTTAGTCCAGATTAATGTCTGGACTAACAGCCAACAAGAATACATACTTCTGTTCCACAGAAATGACTTGCCTATAGCTTTCCCTGCCTGCTATATCATTTCTTGTTAGCTAAGAAAAAAAAAAAAAATGCTTTCATCTTTCCTGGTTAGCTAAGGCTGGCTTGTGATCTTTGCAATAATTTAAGATTTCCTTTAAGTCAGGGGGTAGTGGTGGTGGTAGCAGGGTGTGTGTTTACTCTCTAAAACAAGAGCATTGAGTTTAATCTAGTTGATTTGGCTATTAGTTCATGGAGATTGAAAGGTATATCCAGAATATTCCTTTTCATCTAAAAAAAGTCTTTCTCGGCGAGAAGAGCTTCCTCTGGAGATACTGTGCCTCTACTGACTACTAAGTTTGAGAGCTATTGAAGGCATCTAAATGAGATCCTTTTGATCTTTCCTTCCCCTCTCTTTCCTTAGATTTGAGGAGCTACCTAGTGAATCAGAAACATATGATAAAAATCAGGCATGAGATGCTGTCCCAGGCAGACATGACCTGTATCTGGAGTTTAGAGGTGCTTCGGAAGGGTGGAAATTTGGCTCAAATTTATTTCATTGATGCCCTTTTAACTTTCTTTGAAACATTGTGACTTTTTACTGTAGTCCTGTGACTGTCTAATGTGTGGCTGGAATAGGGCATCTATGTACATGGTAGGTAAGCACCTTCAAGTGAATAAGAGACATTTTCATTTATTCTGGTCCAGTCTAGGTGCATGCATAACTTCATATCTTCAGCCTTTGCTGAACTCCATTTACTTTCCATGGCAAAACTGCCACTGCTAATTAAGTTGAATGAAAATGGAATCTCCATCTCTAGGAATGGCTTTTGACATTTGCTCTCCTCTCTCCTTCCCGTCTGCAGCTCCGATCATCCTAGCCATGCTCCACCCTGAACTGCTGTCCTCCTGCTTTGCTTCTTCAAATCCATTTGTTTTTCATCTATGGGAAATAAAAAAAAAAAAATTACCTGAAGAAATAGATCAGTGGAGAATTGCGCCCAATAGGAGCTGTCTGAGAGAACCACAAGGTGAAATTTTGGTGTTTATATTTTCCATAATAAATGACCATAATGGTCATCCTGGCCTTAAATTCCACGTGTGTGTTACTACCACAGCTCGAAAAAAAAAAAAAAAAATTGTACATCTTTCTCAGTATCCTTCTGTTAAAATTTCTATATTATTAAGGGTTTTTGTGAGAAACATTTGTGTTCCCCTATTTAGTCCAGGACTTTAGACCATGGACACAGCTTCCATGTTATAAAATTAAAAAAAAAAAATTCCAAAAGCACAGAGACTTTGGTTCACACTACAGTCAGAGATAAAGATTTCTGAGACTCCTTTTACTACCTGCATGTAAACAACTGTAATGATCTTGAAGACTTGATAGCTTAATCTCTAGGGAATAGTAAAGGTGAAAGGAAAATGTCATACTCTGACAGTAATTGCATAAGTATGATTAAGCTAAACTACTGAATGAATGCCTACAAACTTTGATTGTGGTACAGCAAAGGAAAAAAGAAAATTATTTCCTGCTTCAGAGGAGCACACAGGAAAAAATATATTCTAATTTTTGATATATCAAATGACAGAGGAATGATTCCTCTGCATTTCATTTATACAAATATATTTGGCGACTTAGAATCATAGCTCAAGGAGACTGTTTTCACTGTGCATTATCCAGAATAATCAAGGCTATAATTTAATTTGTGATAATGGAAAGAAAAGAAAAATTTGGACAAAAAAGGTGCTGTGTACACGGGTATGTGTGTGTGTATAAATAAGTAGTATGTAATACTAAAATACAGCAGTCTGTATCAGCGAGAAACCATTATTATTTTGGAAGCTGTGGAAAGACAACAGAGACATGACCTGTTTTTCCCTTTCTTTTTTATTCTGGAGGGAAATGGGAATATTTAGTTTGGTTTAGCAGTGTTTTCATCTGTCTCTGATTCAGTAATGCCATCACGTGATTATCCTCTTAGGTCCAGATCCACAACTAATATAATTTGACCTAGCACTGTTGCTTTTACTGGAGTAACATCAATTGACTATATTTGAGAACTGGTCTTGGACTGATTTCTTCTTCTTACTGTAGTAGTTTGTAGACTCTTTTTGCCTTGGTTTATTTTTTTTTATGCAACAAAGGTTAGCGTGTCAGGATGTGCTTCCTGATATAAGTGTTTAGGCTGGACTAAGCCCACCAGGGAATGACTTTGTGGAGTTAAAAATTGCTCATTGGAATCTGTGAAAAAACTAATGACTTTAGAAAAATTTAGCTAACACGTATCAGCTAAACTCCCAAGGGATGCTAAACACCAGAATATACTCTTTTCAATAGAAAGATCATAACAGTTCATAGTTGTACCCCATCTGATCAGCTTGGCATATACTGTAATGCTCAGGATCAAATATTTCATACAAAAGTACAAGAAATTCTGAAGCTGACAAAAGCAACACAATTTCAATTGTCCAAAGAGGTCTTGACCTTTTTCCTGGAACACTCTTATCCTTATTCCAGAGATGGAATAGTTCTATCTTCCCTTTCCGAAGGAAAAAAATATTTCCTTGGGCCAACTTCTGTGTGCAGGAGCAGTGTTCAAAATCAGTCAGTTGTATGACGGCATGTTTTTTTCTGGTCATTCTCAGATCCTCTGGTGGCTATGCAAGAGGGTTTTTTTCTTCATCCAAGATATGTTTGAGATGTTTCTATATAAAAGCTATACCCCAAGAGGTGAATTTCATCATGTTTTTATTGGCCAGGACCTATGTTTCTGTTATGTTGACACATTCAAAGATATATTTGCACCTGTTTTTCTATAAGACACGTAGATCATAGAATCATAGAATGGTTTAAGTTGGAAAGTACCTTAAAGGTCATCTAGTTCCAACCCCTCTGCCATGGGCAGGGACACAGGTTGCTCAAAACCCTGACCAGCCCAGCAATGAATAATTCCAGGGATGTGAAAGTGTCTACCACTTCTCTGGGCAGCTTGTTCCAATGGACAAAAATAGGTAGTTGTGTGGCACAGCTCATCTCACCTGCATTATATGTCTAGTTGAGGATGAGAGGAATTGAAGCTTACTGTCCATTGACTGAATTGATTAGATCTCCTGAAGGAGCCCCATGGGACGAGCTCAGGCAGAAATACCTGTTTTGCAGATGCTTATGAATAGTAAGGTAAATCCTTTCCTTTTCTTTGTGAAAGATACCGTCTCTTTTTCTTTCACACAGGTGCTTAGAGCCACCTTTTAGCCCAGAGCCTTGTGTTTCTTCTTCCCTCCCTTCCCTCATTTGTTTTTATTAGTAAGAAATCCGCACACAAGATCTCTGTTGCTCTAGGAATTTCTCTCTTCCTCTTCTCATACCCTCACCTAGAATTGCCAGGTTTATTATTTTATTTTTTTTTCCCCTGGACTCACAATTATCTCCACAGCAACTAATGGGGATTCTCAAACAAAGGGTTGTTATTTCAGGAGTAAAGTAAGCAGCAGAAGCAGATATATGACTGCAGCAACAGAGATACTCTCTGGTCTGTTTTTCAGAGATTTTGAGCATCTGCTGTCTTGTTTTATTCAAAAGAAATTACTTCAGCGTCAGCTTGAGAGCATAGCCCTTTTCTTACATATTTTTTCCTACTACGAATCATGAATGCAGTAAACGCTGGGAAAAAAAGCTCCTGATTCCCAGAATATTAACTTGAAATTTGGATCTGAATTTCTTGCTCATATGGGCAAAAAAATCCCAAAAGATAATTCACCATAAATCTGTAATTGTTTAAAAATAGATTATTTTCTGATATAGCAAGGGAAGTTTGAAGCTGGTGTGTAACATATGTAAGTCAGGAAAGGAAAAAAATGAACTTCTAACATTTCACCAGAGTGACAATGAAGGAAAATATAATACTTGTCATGTATGAAGGAACCAGAATGTTCCTAATCGACATGATATTTCTTGTAAGTCTTAGAAAGGAGGGTGAAATTCATCTCACCTAAATGTAGCTATATAAAAGCATCCAAGCTACTGGTTTCAACTTCCTCTATGGTCAGTGAAAAGAGACTGGCAGATCCAATGTGTTATTCTACCTGGACACCTTGTGTCTAATATAAAGTTATCCAGTAAAATAAAAGACTAAATTTCAAGGAAACCTGGATTTTTTACCTTTCTTTTTTTTTTTTTTTTTTTTTTTTTCTCAAATCCCGGTTCCTATGTCAATATGAATAGAGAGAAAAAAAATACTAGCTGTAATTGCAAAGGAAGATGAAAAGTACCCACCTTTCCTGTTTGTCATGAAAAGGCTTTAAAATGTGTGATGCTGTCTCCATAGAATTAAGAAACAAAATAGGAGGAACTATGTCATTATTCTAAACCCACTTTTATTTATTTCAATGGTAACTTTGGGTGGAGATGTCCCTATAAAAGGTTATAATGTCAAGTTCATTGGGTGCAACTTCTAAGTAAGCATTCCTTCAACACAAAACTGTGATTCTCCATCCAGGTCACATTTTCCAGTGAAACCCTGTAAGACTGTAAGGTGGAGTATTGTCATGGTGAAGGGCTGCTCTCTGAATCAAGTCACACTGAAGCCATCACTTCTCTTCCAGATCTCACAAGTGAGTCTGTGAGACCCAAGTTCCCCAATACTTGTCCTGGGGATCAGATCCTCATTCCTGTCAGTCACGTGGTTGAAATGTACTGCATTTGGCTTCAAGATCCCTTTTCCCCTGGACTAACAAAAGATGAACTTTTGATTATGACAGTCCACGCAGAATTATGTTGAGCTTCTCCTTTGTGTGCCTTAAAATTGCCTTGTCTGGGGATTTGCTTCATTCCCAGGGACTAGGATAGGGTAATTTGTGTGTAGTTCTTTGTACCTGCTTCTCCTTGTCTCTTTTTAAGGATTAACATAGCCACTTTTATTTTTATTTTTTTTATTTTTTTTTTTTTTTTTTTTTTTAGCATTAGTAACCTCTCTTAACCACTACAGTGTTTCAGAGAAGATGGAGAGTGGCAGTATTGTGTCAACCAACTCCCTGCTGGATACATCCCATATGGCTTCACAAGTTGTACACGTTCAATTTACCCAGTTCAGGAGCTTAGTAGACTCCCAAATCCCCAATCCAGTGCTTGTATTTCTTTCTCCCTGAGAAATCTTTTTTTTGCTTTTTGCTTTTTTTTATCCTCTCTGAATCCATCAACTTAATTATCATGAACAGCCATGGCTGAGGCAAACAGCTTCTACAACATTTCAATTAACGCTCTCTTGAAAACCTTTCGGGCTGCATGTGTTCCCTCCACCTCTTCCACCCATTCTCCTTTTTCCCCTCCCAATCTTAAAATAAACCAGATTGAAGAAAAATTGAGTGCAGCAAACTACAGGTTTCTTTCAGGTTACCGTAGTGAGGCATGTAAAATGGATTGACAGCACACATGGTACAACAGAAGATAATTTCACCTGTCTGGTCCTCACTGAGCAGATGAACCTGTGCTTGAGAGAAAGTGGCTTATAGTGACAAGCAGTTCTGTCTGTCCACGTGGCAGGTTGTTTAGTCTATCTTTAGTCCAAATACTTGCCTGAAACCAGCAACGGTTGGGGATACAGCTGTCAATAAAAATTAGAGCCTTTCCTGGAATGTTCTCTCATCTCCTATCTGGCATGTAGATCTTCAAGGCTTTTGGACAAACAAGTAAATAATCCATAAAGTTCAGTTAAGACAGAAATCCCCCTCTTTGTAGTTTTGTGGTTTGACTGAGGTGGAGGAGTAGGAGGTATAGGAGCACAGCAAATTCATTTTACAACAGAAAACTGCTCCTAACAGTGAAGAATTCACAGATGAACTGGCCTTCTTTGGTTTGGGTCTCTTTGTGCCGATGCAAGAAATTAAAAGGGCCAAAGCTAAAAAGGAATCTAGTCTGCTGTCTTCAGCTAATGCTATATACGACTGAAAGGAGAGGACGAGTAGGATCCAGCTCACTAAAAGTGAACGCCAACATTGTTGACATTTAACTCTGAGGTGGACACTATCAACTGTCTCCTTTATAGTCAATAAGGATGTAGGGTAGGATTCCAATTCCTAAACAAAATTGTTTGCTGGTGTCCTGCCAGCTTTACAGTTGTGCTCCAAAGGGTACAAACCTTCAGTACATCCCATCATGTTTTCCAGGTCTGTGGGGATGTCTGTTACCCTCAACATGAGAGCATCCCTAATGCCAATGGCCACTTGCATGTAGGTAAATTAATCTTATCTCTGAAGTTTGGCATGATAAATCTTACCCAAATGGCCTGATTCATTCCCATTCCTGCCTGTGCCTTTAATTGGTTGCCCCATGATTAGAACAAGATTCCTGTTTTGTCAGAGGGAAAAAATATAATTGCTCCTTGATTAAGATGTTATTTTATTCCATTCTCAAAGAGTTCCCCAAAGGACATGGGAAACAAGCTGAAATTTTAACAATTGCAAATGTGATTACTACGTTGGAAGAGCTGGTAATTTTATTTTTCTAGTGAAAAAGCTTTCTCGTCCAAGTAATGGAATGCATTTTAAAATAGATTTTTGGTGGAAAAAAAAAAAAAAGATACTCAGAGCTATAATTTTAACCAGCTTCCTTTTCCTTCCTGAAAACATATATTTTTTTCCAAAAAAATTGGAGCCAGGAAATAATTGCTTGCTTGTTTGCCTTTCTAGGTCATCATTTCATATTATTAAATCACCCCTATCACATTGAATTAGGCTCTTTTAATGAAAATGAGATATTCGGTGTATTTTGTGAAACAACCCTGTAAACAACATCTTAAGATAGAGAAACTATGTACTTTATCGAACACCTTAAGGTAATCTCACAAGGAGGTTAAATTAAACAACAATTAAATCAAATCAACTCCTACGTAGGGTGCATAGGACTTGTGCAGGATTTGTCTTGAGAATCCCTACACACAGTGTAGTAGATTAATTTTTTTCCTGTGGGTCTCCTTATGTGACTAGAGTCTGTCCATCACCTTGGCTGTGCCAGAAGATGCAGATGTGATATGGAGATGCACATCAACGCACCCCAAGTACATGCCTGGATGAAAATATGCCATTATGCACCTTGAGTTCTTTTGGATGAAAGCCCAGGGATGCACACGGGGAAAAAAAGAGGTCTTACAGGACGGCAGGAAGTCAGGATGACTAATTAATCAGGATGACTGGTTGATCTGTCCTGACTGATCCAGGATGATGACCTTCTAGCAATTTAGATAAAGCTGTCCCTAATAAGGAGCAAAACACAAAAACAAGGGTGAAATACACTCTTTAAAAACCCTTTAGATTTTACTAAACCATGACCAGACTGTTATTCTTTTCTCCTGCAATTATTTCAAGAAGGGTCATGATTATTTTTTTTTTTTCTTTTTTCCTTCTTCTTAAGGTACACTATTAATAGTGGTGAAAAGGACCTGAAAAGCAAGGGTAGGAAGCCTCTGAAGACAGGGCTGTGTAAAAAGTTACCTCTCTTCCAATATCAGCTGGGAGTTGCAACTCTCTGCTTGGCCACAGTTTCACAGTCGGACAGTGCAGGCTGTACCGCAAGTTGCTGATGAAAAATTTAGCCTTTGATGTCAGCCAGTTGTCATGTCCAGTGATGATTTCTTATACAAATTTGTGTTGAGTTGTATCTAAACAGACTGCAGGAATGTCCCTTTGGAAAGTCTATCACTCTCTCTTAAGTGGGAAAGGAGACTAAGGTGGTTTGCTTGAGGCTGGACCATTAGCCACAAGACACCAATGACAGGATGGGAGACAGTTGACTGAACGTCATCTTCTTGGACATCTAAAATGCTTGTTTGGTGAAGTTGCTTTTGCTGCAGGACGTACAGGAAACCTTTGTGTTTTGGTAGGTGGGGGCCAAGCAGTAGACTGTAAATGTCATTTTAAAAGCAACTAATTCTCCTTTTGATATCTTCTTGGTGTCCTAAGAGCTATTCTAATGTCCTCCAGTTGCTGATCTAGAAGGTATTGATCTCCTGTAGGTGTTATGTTGTGTGTGCCAGTCCCGTGTGGGTGTCCCATGTAATCTAGGATGGCTGGAAAAGCATAAGAGGCTTGCATTAGGAACAAAGCTCTGAGAACTGAATGACGCAGATTAAACTTTTGTTCTGTTTTGTTCTGATCAGTTGTCTAGTTGTGAGCCCAATTGGAAGAGATCAAGAAACAGGTCAGTAAAAACCGAAATTATGGACAACTTAAAAATAAATTCAGAAGGATTAGATAAACAAAATCAAAGAGGATGAGACTAAGAACTCTATGTATTATGCAGGCCTTCTGCAAATCTTATCTTTCTGCAGAACAGGATTTCATTTTGAAAAGGAGAGAAACAGGAGAAAGTTTTTCAAGGGAAAGCAATAAAAATGAAAGCCTGTCAGAAGGGAAAGATGACACACAAGGGACTCATGATGGTGACAATAAAAAACTCTCTGTGCATGTGAAAAATTTAGCAACATAAATTTTATTTACAGAGCATTGAGATGTCTAGAGTATGGACCATAACTAAGTACTGTGCAGTCAAATTATTGGCTTTAAAGAACAAAGGACGTACGAAAACTACAAAAGAAGCCGTCTCTTTTCAACCAAGTGTTGCAGCTCACTTGTTTCAGTGTATATCTGTGGAGTTGTTTTTTGTTTTGTTTTGTTCTGTTTTGTTTTTCTTATTAATGTTCTGTCTTCCTGTGTGATGTTTTGCTTCCAGGGGTAGAAAAGTAAATGTACACAAAAGTCCCTGCTTGACAAGACCTGGGATCTACTACTGCTGAAAGTCAGTCATCAGGTCAGTCTCAGCACTCATTGATTTGACAGTAGTGACTTTTCAGCTGCGTAGATATAGAAAGCTGCAAGACCATTCCTAGGCAAAAACAAGAGCTTGACCTGATATCAGCAGTGTTAACTAAGTTCAAGGTGTGACCAGTAAGATGAAGTTCACCTTAAGGCTGTATACAGCATCCTTTGGCATAGAGTAAATTTCTTCCTTTTGCATGTGTTTGCTAAGTGGCTCAAAACTTTAAAGATTCCTTAAAAGAAAGGATATTTTTTGCATCACTGCATCTTTTGCTTTGCTATTCTACAGCCGTGAGGTCTGAATAAAAATTTTGTGTCCAGAATTTATGAGAAATTAAAAATGTTCCATAAATGTAAGACAAAAAAAATAAATTTTTATGGAATAGAGAAAAGAGGAAGAATGGGAGAGGAGGAATAGGACAAATAATGTGAGCAGGAGCTCTTATTATATGCTCTCAATTATAAATGAAAACTCTAGAACTGTAAGGTTAGTAAATTTGTCAAGTCGTTTCTTATAGGGAGTCAAATGTCTGGTTGTGCATGGAAAGAAGTTGCCACAAAGACCCACAGTGTCTCATTATCTTGTTATAAATGTTCTTTTCTTACCTGTCTGAAAATATATTGTTAATCTAGTCAGGTTAATTAACAACATTGACCAACAGTTTCATTAGAAATTTCTTGAGAAAATAATCTACAATCAAGGTTTTCTCTGTATTTCTGTTTGCACCACTTGGTCTCTCTCCTTGCAGATATATTCCATAGGTAGACTAATTTTAGGCACATAAATTAAAAGGGTTTTTTTTTTGTTCAGAAGAACAAAAGATTTTAAAAAATAAGAAGAAGAAGAAAAAGGGTTAAAATCTATCAAAATAGTTTCTTGTTAGTCTATCCCAAACCAGCACTATTTATTACTTCTCTGCAGGATCTACAGACAGGTCGGGTTTTGAGTCACCTAAGGAACCTGAAACAGCAGTGCTACGGAAATAGAGAGGTAGAGATAGTAAAAATCTGGATTGTTTTCAAAATATTTTTAGGAAAAACTCAGCTACCATCAGTGAAAAAAGGTGTAAAATATTCCTGCAGGCAAAAGACAGACACATTTTTGTAAACTGATTGTTGTAGTTGGGTGGATAATGGGACAAAACAGGCACATACCTCTAACAAGGTTAATGCGTTTGACAAAATGGCAAAACCAGTCTTGTCAATCATGAGACTGTTTTCCTAATTAGGGATTTACAACATAATTATAATCTCATGTTTAGATCACAGCCAAGGTCCTTTGCTATAAATAATTCATAAATCAATGATCAAAATTCACATGTAGCAAGCTATATGCAATTTAATAACACTAGGTAATCTGAGAAGGCAGAAGGCATGTTACAGACACTACATATTTAACTGAGATGTTGAGGCATACCTAAGAAGGTGTATGACAAAACCAGTAAGATTTAATTAGTCAAAAATACTTTATGAATCCCTGAACAGGCAATCCCTAAACAGAAGAAGCTCATATTTAATGAGCTTCTCTTCCAGACCCAGACTTGGAAATCTTCTGAGGAAAAACATTGAATTGAGCAGTGCTCCTTACTGTCTTCCTTCTTTTCACGTGTCAGCCACATGATCCTACTATACTCACCAGCAAGGAAGGGTTTGATACTTTGTTCTCTTGGATAGAGAGGACTTGGATCCATCCATCCTTGGGAAGATTTCATAACCAGTAGCCCAAAAGTTATTTCAAGAGAAGTATGATGGATCTGTCTGCTTTGATTTTATTATATTGCTTGAATACCTGGAATGTAAATGCAGCAGATTTACATGCCAGGAAGGAAGGAAAAGAAAGAAAAAGACAGAGAAGAGGAAAGAAAAGAAAATTATCTTTATTTCAGATGGTAGAATTTGGAAAAGTCAGACATTGATTAAGTAGGAAATACAGCATTTTGATTTTTAACCTCGACTACAGGAGAGCAATGATGGCAGTAGATCATGATAACCGGTGCTGCTCTTCTGATACAATATTCATTCTGTTATATACAGCATAGGGAAATATGGGACTTTGATGAGTGCTTAAGCTGGTAGAGTTTAAGGTAAAAAATCACAGTATAACATGATTTTTCACGCTCTAATATGAACCCCTGTGTACCAAAGCCCACATTAATACTACTAGCATCCATATATGATTGACAGGCCCTGCATGCTATGTCTTTATTAATAAAACTACAAAAAAAAAAAAAACTGAAAAGGTTCATATTTTCTTCTCAGGACTGCATTTGGTATATAAAGGAGAGCAATGAAATTGATGAATGGTTTAGAGTACAAGTTTGATGAGCGGCTGAAGGAACTGGGATAGTTCAACCTTATCTCTCTCTACAACTACCTCAAAGGAGGTTGCAGTGAGGGGGAGGTTGGTCTCTTCTCCCAAGTAACAGGCAATAGGACAAGAGAACATGACCTCAAGTTAAGCTAGGGGAAGTTTAGATTGGATATTAGGAAAAAATTTTTCTCCAAAAAGGTTGTCAAACATTGGAACAGGCTGTCAAGGGATGTAGTTGAGTCACCATCCCTGGGGGTGTTTAAAAGATGTGTAGATGTGGTGCTGAGGGGTTTGGTTCAGTGGTAGACTTGGCAGTGTTAGGTAAACAGTTGGACTTGAAGACTTCAAGGGTCTTTTCCAATCTAAACAGATCTATGATTCTATGAAATTCAGCCCATGATGATCCTGTGCTCAATGACTTATGTCCTCCAAAATGACATAAATGTTGATTTGAAGACATCAGAAAACAAGAATTTATGGCTTGACTTTGAGTTGTTGACTGGTTTAACTACTAAAAATATGCTTTATTTCTAAAATAAAGTAATCTGACTTTAACTTCCAGCCATTCTGCCTATGCCTTTTACATTAAATTAATGAGCCTATCAGAAGCCTTATTTGCTTCCAATATGGTATATTCATACAATACTATTATCAGACATTCTACATCATCTTTATGATAACCCAAACAGTCCTTCAGTCTGTGATCTATACAAGTAAATATCATTTTTTGCAATAGAAACATATCTACTGGAGTTATTCCCTCTTGACTCTTGGATGTCACTGGAGAGCCAGTGGAACCAGTCAGTGGAAACCAAGACAAGATTTATCTCACTCTGAAATAAATGTCTAACATATGTTATATTACTTGTACTTTTTTCTCCAACTATAAAATGAGCCTGGTATGACCTGTTCATCAGCAAATGTCTGTTTTGCATATAAATAGTGTCAAATTCAAATATTTTCTGTAAGCTTTAGTAATTTTACTAATTTTTTTTTAGCAGCAGCGCACAAGGGCATGCAGTTTTCCTGGATCGATTCCACAGAAGTGGTATAGAGCGAAAAAAATTACACATTATTCTCCTCTTTATGCACCCAGTAACTTCTTCCACTCTTTCTTTGGCATAGGCAGTCAAAGAGGATCACAGTGAATCTTGATTCCTTTCTCTTTGAAATCTTCTCGAAATAACTACTTGTCAAAACACACCCCCTGTTGTGTCTTTCATTCCTAATTGTCAGGTGCGTAACTCTCCAGATCACTACAAGTCATTGCACTGGTCCTCTTGAATTTAAGTGCCTCATTAGCTGTCATTAGATTATTTGCTGCAAAAGAAACCACATATAGAAGTAACTTATTTTTCTTTCCATAAAAGCCCCGATTTAATAATGGTCAGCATCCTTGTTAATGCTGGTCATTAAAGCTATCTTGTTCTATCTATCTCTGGGCCTGCATTTCATCTTCCATCTAGGCCTTATCAGGATGCTGCAGTTGCCAATTAATCTCATTATCTGCAAGAAAAAAACAGATCCAGAACTCCTGGCTAATGTGATACTTTTAGTGATGATTAAAAAAAGATTTGGCCATCTAAAACCAATTCTGTTTACCAGTGAAGGGTTTGCATTTTTTATTACGGTCCTGAGCTCCTTTCCTGATCAATCCTTTTTTGTGTGATTGAAAAGATTTCCTCTGCATTGTATGAAATCTTATTTACATTTATTATCAGTGAGCTGGATAGGAATCCTACAGTCAGCTTTAACCTTCCCTCTTAAGATCTTACATTTTTTGGCTTGTGAACTAAAACCCTTTCCACAACTTTAATCTCCTTTAGTAGATTTTTTTTTTTTTTTTAAAGACTATCTGTTGGCAGTTAGGGTAGGCAGTTGCACTATTTTAATATTATTTTTTATTGTATTTTAAAACAAATTTCCATTTCACCTTAATGGGAATGACGTCTTTGATTCCTTTCAGACCTCACCCTTACGTCACTGAACCACTGTACACCAGCACATCAGTGCTGCTACTACTCATGAATGATGTGTGGTGTTAAAAATTCCACAAAAAAAATAACTCAAAAATTAAACCTATCTGGGGTTTGGGGATCCCAGGCAGCACTTCTGTGCCTTTATTGCTCTGCTCTTCCCTGTGTTGCTCTGCACAGACACGTGATATGCAGCTCAGGGACACAGCACGGTAGAGATATCAAGCCCAGCTATAAATCTGCCAGAAACCAGACAAGCAAAACACTCTGTAACACATCCAAGGCACTTAGGGGCAGTCCAGCTTCGATTTGCTGCATGTCATAATTGTTTGCTATTCCAAGGTGACCACAGGGATAATTCCCTGGTTTGAAGGAAGACATTTTTTCTGCTGAGGGTAGTGAAACACTGGCACAAGTTGCCCAGAGAGGTGGTAGATGCCCCATCCTTGGAAACATTTGTTTTGAAGTTGTTGAAGATGTTCCTGCTCATTGCAGGAGGGTTGGACTAGTTGACCTCCAATGATCCCTTACAGCCCAAACCGTTCTATGATTTCTCCAGCCATCCACTGCCTGAAATAAAAGAGACTCTCATGATATGGATCATATTACTAGGCTTATGGTGGGGGGACAAGTGGATATTTTTTACTTTTTCTTGCAGCAGATGCAGGTACACATACATGCCCTTGACTTACAGTCTCACCACTACCCAACTCATGGGGAGTTTATTTGTGGATGAGTAATTATTGCCTAGCAAGACACAGCTGGATACAATGAGTGATGCCATAAAATAAAGAAGAGGAAGATTCTCAAGCTATGCCTGGAAAATATTGGGTCAGAAACATCACCTGATCCTTGAGAAGTCACCTGCCAGAGTGAGTTGAAATTTATTTACGTGCTAAGAAATCAAGCTTATTTTATTGACACACCGAAAGTGTTAACCAGAGCTCAGAAAGAAAAGGCTGTAGCAAAATATAACTGGAATTAGTAGTTTTGGTGATGAAGAGGTGATGAAGAGATAAAGTTGGGTCCCTAAGTTACATAACTGAGAAAATCTTACATGATAAGACCTTTTTTTCTCAGAGAAAGAAAGTCTGCTATGCTTAAAAGCTTTCTAAAATTTTGTCACATCCCCTCAGTGGCTTGGGTTTTTCTCCCCCTCTGCCCCTCTTGCCTTTAATCAGATAATATTCAGATTATACTATTCCTTCCTTACAGTCAGAGTGTGATTTATCTGGGATTGCAGAGTCATTGTTCCTTGAACACCCTGACTGTAGATGTTGTGTTGTACAAATTCTATTTGAACCCAGAGGATTTTTTTAGCATAGACCCGGCATGAATGTAGTGATGTTGCTTTCAGGGTCACCTCTGGTCCAGGAAGAGATTATTAGCATTCACATAGCATGGAACCCAAGCATATATATTTTGAGGAACAAAGCTGGCTATAGGCTGAGCCCTACAGCCTTGGTACAGACCTCCTTTTCTCAGCAGCTCTGCAAGTGGTCACTTGGGGCTTGCTGAGGTTGCTAACTCCAGTTTTATGCTGTAAACCGTATCTGAATCCTGCAAACCAGGTGGAGTCACTCCACATTAAGGCGATTGATAAATTCCATCTGTTATTTGGATGGGAAAAACAAAACAAAACAAAACCCAAAAAAAACCCCACAGTAGGTAGTCTTCTTCCCTCCTTTCCTATCCTTTCATCTTCCCTTTTCCCTTGAAAATTTTTTCATCGACCAGATAAGATTAAGAGAGGCCAAGACTCTGCTGTGAAAATAGGAGCAAAGCAACATTGCACGAGGTGCTGTACAAACCTCTAGAAGTCTCATCTATTGCAAATTTTCCACTTATTAAATTACTTCTTCCTTTCTCTGTGCTGTCCTATCCCACGATCACGAATATACAGCTCCCTAGTCGTACCCAAAATGTGACTTTTGTTTTTTAACAGGGCTAAATCCAGCTCTGCTTCGCTGGCACCCAATGCCTTCCTAGCCTGAAGGTGGGGCTGTGTCATTGCACTCTTCCTTCCCTGCCTATTCAGTTTCTCTGTGCCTTGGAAAGTAATAATTTTTGATTACTCTAGAAGGGCATTTGACCCGTTTTTCCTGATGCCTTGTGGCAAATAGAACAGCTGAGATATTTGTAGGCTTAACTTTGCTATACAGCACAGGAGGGAGTAAAAAAAGCCCCAGAGTTCACAGATGAAAAGATATTGAAAAATCAGTTTTTAGATTTACAATGAGGGAAACAAGAAAATCGGCAAACAGCTTACTTTGGATTCCTGGACTCATTCAGGATGGAAAGTCCTCATAGGCAGCACCACTTCTAGCTTCCCAGGCAAGGCTATTTAGGTAACTCCTTGTACCTAAAAGCCTTTAAAATCCTCATCTGATTGTCAGCAATCTCAAATCTATAAAATACTCCCCTTTCCTTCTATTTTTTTTTTCCTCTATTGTATCGACGTTTACACTCACCTGTGCCAGGAAAGTACTTTTATGTTTGGAAAGAGTCTAAATGCAAATGGAAAAGGACATGAGGCTGTCTAGGCATCACTTTGAACATCTATCCTTTCTATAATCGTAAATTATCCAGGGGGTGATGTGCTGTTAGCAGGTACTGTGCTTCTCTTCAGAGATACAGCTTTTAAGTGACGCAGAATATGAACCCTGTACTGACTACCTGAGGGCATTGCAGGGCTCTCTGATGAATCATGTTGCAAGCACAGAGGATAATTATTATTTCGCCAACACTTTGTTTGTTATTCAGGAATCTCCAGCCTGTTTGCTTCCCCCGTAGAGCTAATTCCAATTCACATTACGAATTTCTGCCTGTGATTCCCTCATAGACGCTCTGGAGTGCTTCAAATGAGAACAATCACTGGCAATTTTACTTGGAGACAATTCTCTGCAATGTGAAATGATTGTGTTAAGCCAGTCTGCCTGCCTGTCATGATTTGGGAAGCTCATGGAAAAGAAATCTGAAAGACATGTCCACAAAAATTGCAGCTCTACAGCTTATAAAGTTATTCTTGCTAGTGATGACATTTTAGGGTGTTTTTTTTTTCCCCTAGATTTCCAATCCATGTTCATTCAGAGCATTTCATTATGGTCCTAAGCATAAAAGATCAGAATTGATAGAATGATGTGCTTTACTGCTCATAAAAAAGAACTAGAAATGAATAAAGGGAACATTTAGTGTTCAGAGGCGCTGCAGCTGGAGCGTGTTTTCCTGCTTATTGCAGAAAACTGCATAATGCCATGATGTTATTGCCTCCATGGTTCATTGAAATATTTATCAGCAAAAGAGACACTTCAAAATTATCTGTGATAGTCACAAATATATAAAGAACTAACCTTCAATTCGGTCTTTCCATGCTGAGTCTAACGGAATGCAGGTTACCCTGAGCTGAAGGTCCAGCTTCTAGTCCCTAAGAAAACAGCTGTGTTCAGGGGTTATAGGGTTATAACTCACTTCTGTGATCATGTATTTTCATGAGATGGAGAAGAAATAATCTATATTTCCTAGTTGTTTTGTTGGTGTTTTCCAGGGAAGACCACTACCATAAGTGTCATTTTTCACATTGGGAAACTGAGGAACAGAAGGAGAAATAAGACAATACAGTCACTCAGGCCATCATCACAATTTCAGCTCAGGTCTTCGATGCAACAGCTCCAGAAAAAAATCAACAACCTTCACTTGATTCTTAATGCATTTGCAGGATGTATACTTTTTACTTAAAAAAATACATGGAAAAACTGTTCTGGAAGATTAAATGGTACTATAGCAATTTTGTAATACATAAATTTATACTGTATGTAGATGTAATAGTATTAAGTGTGCGTGTACTTGGTGAATAGCCAAGGATATCATGGGAGACATCTGAGGGATGTATTTTATCTCTGGCTGTTAAATGCACTTAAAAGCAGCATGAGCAATGTGTCTTATAACAGAAATAATTGACCTTAGTTATACTGCATATGCCTACATATGGAAGAGGAGGCTGTAGTGATAGTCCCTCCATATTTATACATGTAAACATTTATACTGGAGACATCTTCACTTCATGGACCAAATACATCTTATATTTTTGCTTTCAGCAGAGACAAACTATTTTAAGCATCCCTTCACTAAGAGGAAATGGGTTGAATCCTATTTCTTTTAATCTATGCCAGTATCTCTAGCACCTTCCATTCACCACTTCTTTTCAGGATGGGTGTAAATTTGCTCCTGAAAGTTGTGAGACACTCAGATATGGCACTGCAGAGGGCTGCAGAAGCTTTAGAAATAATGTGAGCAAATCAGATGAGCATCTGACTGAGTCTCTTCTTTGGAAAGATCCAAAGAAGAATGAGAAGGTGACAGAAAGGAGAGATTGAAAGACACATTGAAAGAAAAATATTGAAAGTCAACACACAGGCAGGTGAAATCAAGGTGTTTAAAGCAGCAGCATAGATGGACAGAAGTCAGAGGAATGAAAAATAGTAGAGGGATGCAAACTGCTACAAATGGATAAATGCAAAGATCAGAACTGACTGAAGAGAGGATGCTGTAGCCTTCATACAAGGTTTTAGACTAAAATAGTAAGAAAGTAATTAGTATCTAGATAGGCTGGTATCTGGAGAAACAATGATATGTTTATTAAAAAAAAAAAAAAAAGAAAAGAAAAGAAAAATAATTATTTGTCCTGGGCATAGGCGGCATTTGATTCTTGCTAATCTTGCAAATTGCATAGCAAAAAAAATCCTCACAACCCACCAATTTGAATTTGTTAGGATTAAAATGTATTATATCTGCCTTATGTTGTGTCCACCTGCTAGGATCGGACTGTGCTTTGATTGAACTGAGAATGGAAACAAAGCTTGTATTTAAAATAAGCAACGTGCAAGCAACACTATTTCAAATGTAGAATGTCTGCAGAGTGAGGCTAAATTCTGAGATAATATTGCTGTGACAAAAATACAAAAGAAGTCATATTAAAGTGATTGAATTTATGAGCTGTTTATTGTAAGGTTATGTAAAACAAGTTTAAATGATTCATAAAAATGGAAGTTAGATGGCACAAAGATAAAAGAGAGTACTAAAAGAATCATTTTCCTTGAAGTGACACTCCACCACGTCTTGTTTCTGCCATGCTAGGTTGTGAAGTGTGAGGTGTTTTGTTCTGCACGACTTTGATTTTAAGCAATTAAGTAACTTACTTTCTGTTTTGCTTTCTGCACCATGTATTTCTCTGTGTGACTCTAATAACAAACCTTGTACTGTTTAAAGGGAACTGAAAAATTCAAGAAACCTATAACCTATTTAAAGAAAGCCAAAAAGTGAAGTGATAGATCCCAACACGGAATAGAAATCTGGATACCAATAAGAACAGAGGGTGGGGGGTTTGTTTATTTGGTTGGCTATTATTATTTACATTAGAAAAGAAGATGAATGGGTGTTCTTTTCCAGGAACTTTTGAGAATGTAGGAGCTTCTGATTCCATCAAACCTTTTGCCTGTCTAATCCAATCTTCACTTTGCCCAAAAAGTGGTACATTAGATGAAAGTGTAAGAATCTAATGACCAGGACAATGTGTTTCCTGTGTTATTTTTTCCCCTGGTCTTTAGTAATTACAGGCTGTTTAAAGCTTTCAAGATTTAACATATCCTACTAAATTTATTTCTTCATTATTAATGTTTTCCCTGGATAGTCCTTATATTTTTCTTATTTTCCAACTACTTCCATTCTGAATTGTACTTTTGGTCTCTATAATTATTTTTATTGGAAATGCGTTCCACTAGTGAAATCTTGTCTTACAAAGTCTTTCCTTTTATCAGAGTTGAGTTCCCTACCTTTTCATTCATCTAGCCGTCATAAGCCACTATATTTTATTCAGTTATTGAAGTCAATGAATTACATTTGGATAAAGCACCTCCTTAAGGTGACAGATGGATTCATCTTGAAGACATCTGGAGCGGGATTCATCTCACCCGTCTTTAGATGTTGGCAACAGGGGTACCTTTTTATGACCCAAGGTTCTTTTAAAGTTAGTGGAGAGAAATAACACTTTCAGGATGTAACTTTTCTCATTTATTTTACATGTGTCCCTTAGGTTGAGACGACTCATGCACTGATTTCTGGTGACTGTATGAACTAGATTTCTTTTGACTAGAAAGGGAAAGAAGGATTAGTTCAGCTACAGGCATCTACATTGCAAATACATCTAACCTTTGATTAGATGGGTCCTTCAGAGATTAAGAACCTTTTCCTTCCTCTGGAGCATGATTCCAGTGGTTAATTTTCCTACCTATTTAAAAAAAAAAAAACAAAACTTTTTTTTTTTTTTTTTTTTTTTTTTTTTTAAATACTTTTTTTTTGTNATACATCTGTCTGGCTTTTTCTATTCTCTGCTGGTTTTGACAGACCCCAAGGAGCAAGTGTACTTTTCTTGTGAATATTTAATCTAATTTAATGTTTTCATATGTTTGTGTTACAGGAGGTAAAGAGAAATTTTGTATGAACCTGCTTTTGATTATTTGCATAGTGTTTTCATACTCAGAGAAGGAAAGTGTATTTTCAGGGAGACTAGCATCTCCTGTAGGAGATCAGATTTCTTATCTGTGTACACTAGACTGCAAAAAGTGTCATGAATCATGGAATCAGCAGAAGAGGTATCTACTAGAAGTCAAAGGAAAAAGATTTTTAGCTTTGTCATATTTGATCTGAGATAATCAGCGCTCAGCCAAAAGTAGAGGAAGACAATTTAAATAGAAAAGAAAAAATACACGTGCAGGGTAAAAGCAGGGGAAAAGAGAATGTATGTGAATGTAATTACCAGTTACGTTCCAATGACAAAGTATATTCATTATTACAGAGAATGGCTTACTAAATAATGACAAACTGCTACTAGTAACAGTCACAGTTATTTCTTTGATGCAAGTGCAAGTAGGAGAAATTTTGTAATGATTAAAGTCTCATCTTTGTTCAGCGCTGATGACTCATATTTTAAGGTACTAGTTCGCATAATGAAAGCTATGTAGTACCTAGGACCCCAGATAATGTATTAAGAAAAACAAATATATGTAATACAAGGAGTAAGAAATTGAGGTGATTAAGAAGTTCTGAAACAAATATAAACCAAACAAATTTCATTCTCTAGACAAAAGATAATTTTCTCATTCCACATAAAGAATTAAGAGCCAGCAGGCAACAGTCCCACATGAGAAAACTCCATGAGTGGCATTTGCAGCTATAGCAATAAGCTTCTTCCATTAAAACCTTTTCATTATGGTATGGCTAATGCAGATTTACACAGATTTAATACTCAGGCTAATCATACACCTTCTGCATCCCACACTAGAGTGTTCTTTGCTTCCATCTTCTCCTCTTTTAAAGGAAGAATGATTTGCCGTTCTTCTTCTATAGCTGAAAATTTTTCCAGTTTTCCTCATTCAGCAGCAGAGAAGAATCTCCCTCCGAAGGTATTTCTTGCAACATAAGATATTAGAATTAAGTAATTTTGTGTGCCAGAAACAAAGACAATGACCACATTTGGATGATTCTCATGTACAGCAAGGAATTTCACTAAAGACATCCTGTAGAGAAGTTTAAAGAAACCCATTTGACTGCAGGGTTAGGGGAGCCATCTGTCTTTGGCTAGAGATAAAGGAAGGCAGAATCATCCAAAGTAACAAAACCAGCTTATAAATCAAGATAGTTCAGCTGGGAAGTGTGACCTTTGAATTTAGCCACGAGTTGGTCATTAATAACTCTAGTAAGAACTGTCTAAGGAGGATGTAATGAATCTTTCAGATTCTGCCAAAGACGAGTCTGTCTAAAAGAGGAAGGAAGGTGTGTGCCAGTTGGAGAGAGAAGCTGGATAGATCAGTGACTTCTTCAAATCTGCTTCACTAGTGTCTTTATTATGCTTTAATTAATGAGAAGTTGTCTGGGTCAGGGCTTAAGCCACAAGTCCTCAAGCCATCAATCTGCAGTGCAAAAATTTACCTGTAAACTCATCTTCAACTATGCTCTAGGTTTGAAGGTCTGAGTGAAAATTTTCTTATGTGGCTTTGGTTTTAAGGAAAGATCTAACAAACTCTTATAGGTATCCACACTCTTCAGATAGAATAAGAATCCCTGAAAGGAGATTTCTGCTTATCAGTCACATTCTGATAAATGTCCGTGAAGGTTTATATGCTTGTGAATGGCTCTTTCCACACTTCTTGGCAAGCAGGAACTACAGACAATCTTCAACCTTCAGAAGACACCCATTCCTTCTAACATTTTTGGCTTAGGCTCTTTATCTCACTATGATATCCACTCTTCCAAGATAAATACCTATAAGAAACAGTCCTTGCACCTGTATTTATGGTTGCATCCTTTCTTTTGAGACAGTAACAAATTCTTATTAAAATACTATTCATAAAAGCTTTGTGTACATTGACCTTCTTTATATTTGTAGGTGGACATTCAGAAGGAGTTATCAATTAATCTTTCTAGCACGTCCTTGGTAAAACATCTGGAAATGTCTCTTCTTCCTAAACCTGGAAAAAAATTGAGTTGGAAGAGAGAAAACAATGGTCACACTGTGTCTCCACACTCAGCACTTACTAAGGGGAACTGAAAGATTCCTCAGTAGTAGTATACATATCTCATACTTGAAAGCACTGCTTTGGTTGTATAAGTTATAACCGTGTTATACATTTGTCCCATAAACCTAAACTCAACTCGATGCAATTTAGAGCATTCGTCAGCTGTTTTAAATAGTCAGTGAGTAGGCAGAGACGTTTCAGAAGTACCCTGGCAATTACAGGAGAGGTCTATCTCTAGAAACAGAGACCATAAAGCAAGGAAAGTCCTAGAAAATTCACCTAAGCATCTAGAAAATTCATCTAAGCATCCAAAATGTTGTAGGATGAATCTTGGCCATATCACAATAGAGAGGTTATAAGTAGAACTGCAAGAATGCTGGAGCTTGCATTTCAGATTGGAATAGTAATTTATATAATAAATTATGTAACATGTATTTACAGATATATTTATAAAATAAATTTATACGATATATATTTATCAGTTCATATCAGTCCAAAACATCTTTCTACCTACACAGTCTGAAAAAAGTACAAAATTTCTTTCCAGATCGATTCAAGCATTTTGATAACATGTCAAAATTGAGACCAAACTGTCAAAACATTTCATTTCGAAAGTGCTGGAATGAAACATCTCTATCATTTTCCTTTCTTAATCATCAAGTACATCCTGATTATACAATAATTTACTTCCTTAAAACTGTCTTTTTTTCTAAAATTTTATTTGTGTCCTAAATTCTCTCAATTATTTGTTGTCCGGATTGTAGAGCTTGGGGCTGAAAAGTTGAATGTTGAGGTGAGGATGCCAATTGCATTATATATTTCTGAATGATGTCAAATGAAGCCTTTGTTTTAGACTTTTAAACCTCTGAAAAACAGAGATACCTAATCCCTAAATTGTCGTTTGATAATTTCTGTCTATTCATACTCAGGAGTGGTAAGATGCTACTACCTCATGAATGTGTACCTGAACCTTCTGTTAAAAGTAACTGCCCTGCAAACAGAGTTGGCAGAAAGAAGTATGTCTCAACATCCCAGATGTCAGTGTAGCTGTATGAGCTGTGGATATCACAGTCTAGTGACCAGACTCAGAAAATCTACAATTTTGGCTAAGAGATTGGGTGACAACGTGCCACAACAGAAAATGTAAGAATGTCCACATTTAGACCAGAAATCAGCATGTAGCCGTACTAGTCCCTAAAAGAAATATAAGCAAAACCCAAACATCTCTCAGCAGCTATTGGAAAGTGTCTTAGAGACTTTCTGAGCTGGAAGTGGTCTC
This sequence comes from Thinocorus orbignyianus, assembly GCA_013400375.1. Classification (NCBI taxonomy): domain Eukaryota; kingdom Metazoa; phylum Chordata; class Aves; order Ciconiiformes; family Thinocoridae; genus Thinocorus; species Thinocorus orbignyianus. Next base: position 976,957 of record VXBW01006790.1, read on the forward strand.
TGGATATTTAATTGCATTTATGGACTTTTCCTCCATGGATTTGCTTTGAATCCTTGGAAGATTCTAGCATCCACCAGGTCATATAATATTTTAAGTGAATTAAACCAGGCCTCCCTGATTTTCATTTGGCGTCTTTTCATTCTTGGATTAGGAGAGACAGTGGACATTTTTGCCTCATTCACCTTCTTAATAGCATTTTTAATAATCCATCACCTCTTTCCCTCTCAGCAGTGTCTATTGGAAGCTGAAGAATCCTAATCTAGACAGTTTTATAGGTAATTCATTCCATGCATTTAATTCTTTTGCTGACTTCCTGTTGTATCTCACTCATTACTACTTTTCGTGTTATCAGAGAAGCTCACACGCATTCCCTTCATACAAGTCCCTTTAGTGGGGATGTAGCTTTCACTTGAAGGGTGATTCATACAATGTGATTTCTTTGAACGGCTGGTCATGAATCACAAGAGTTTGTCAGAGGGCATTTTTAACTTATTTATCTGAGAAGAGGAAAGAACATAATTCTGCCCTCATGGCAAGTGGGGCTGGGGCTCCAGAAAGAGGAGGTAGGTCAGATAAGGAAAAGCAACCTGAGTCTATCAGTAATTGTACTCTTGACTTCAAGAAAAGTAGGATACTGGATGACCTTGCATTGGTCACCTGAACTATACACTTCGTGTATCTAAAACATTCCACTGGAACTAGCAGATACAACACAGAAGCTGTAGGACACCCATGGTCTTGTGGAGCAGCAGGCCGTGCAAGAAAAGGTCCTCTCAAAAGGCACTTGACGCCTCTCTATAGCCAATTGATTGCTACCTAAATATTACCTAAACTGTAGATATCAAAAGCTTCAACAGAGTCCAGGGAGATGTTGGGTTGGTCACATGCAACACTGAAGAGAAAGCCATGAATATGAGCTGGCAATGTGTGTTCATAGCCCAGGAAGTCAGTTGCATCCTGGGCTGCATCAAAAGAAGCATGGCCAGCAGGTTGAGGGAGACAATCCTCACCCTCTATTCCACTCTTGCAGACCTCACCTGGAGTGCTGTGTTTAGCTCTGGGGCCCCCAGCATAAGAGAAGCATAGACCTGCTTGAGTGGTTTCAGAAAGGGGCCACAAAGGTGATCAGGAGGCTGGAAAACCTACTGTATGAAAGGCTAAGAGAGTTGGAGTTGTTTAACCTAGAAAAGAGAAGTCTCTGGAGAGAACTTATAGCCCCTTCCAGTACCTAAAGGGGCTACAGGAAAGACTGGGAGGAACTCTTGATCAGGGAGTACAGCAATAGGGTGAGGGGTATCAGTTTTAAACTGAATGAGGGTAGATTTAGATTATATTTTAGGAAAAAATTTACTCTGAGGATGATGAGAAATTAGCATAGGTTGCCCAGGGAATTTATGGATGCCCCATCCCTGGAAGTGTTCAAGGCCAGGCTGGATGGACCTTCAAGCAACCTCCTCTAGTGGGAGGTGTCCTTGCCCATGGCAGGTGGGCTGGAACTCAGTGATCTTTAAGGTCCAACCCAAACCATTCCATCATTCTAAATTCTGCTGAGTAGGTACCTATGATAGGATGAGCTCAGCATGTACCTCATCTTCACTGACTTATAATGACCAGATCTCTGTTGACTAGAGTGGGAGCATAGCACCAAACTCACACTTAGATACCTACATTCAGCTCTCAATCTGCAAACTAACTGCCATTCTTTGTCCCTAGAATGTTATACCTTGTTATGTGGAAGTCTGTGGAGGCTGATCAAGGCAAGGTATGGCTACCACCATTTGGATAAGCATGCTCTTCTCTATAGCTGGCCTTCAAGCTGTCTAGCAGAGCATGCCTTCCTGCCATGCCCAACTCCTAATGGGTGATTTTTGCATTTGCAAAAGCCTGAGTCAGAGACGGGAAAGCCTTACCCTCATGCACAGCAAACCAAGCTTTATGTACATGTGTACCTCGTTTTTCAGAGCAGTCAACTACAGCGTTTTCTGCAGCAGAATATACGTAAGGGTAGAGAGTGGAGTTGATGAGGAAAGGTGCAGCTCTCCAGTCAACCTCATTACAGAGCTGGTGGAGGCAGAGAACAGCAGTCTGGATGCAGGAATCAAGGAGTTTGATTCAATTAAATTCCCTTTGAGGATAGCCAGGTTGACAGGCATCTGGGAGTCAGTCCAGTCATCTGGGAGTGAATTTACAGCACCTCAGCTTCTCAATGGTGGCTGCTATGCTACCTTCCAGGGTCCTGAGGAACAGGTCTCTGTGGGCTAAGCTACTTTATATTTACTGAGAGGTAATAAAAGGCACACAACAAGATACCTACTGCCCTTTAAGTTCATACTTTGAGTTACTGCCTTTTAATACAGTGATGTAGACCTTTACCTGCACACCAAGGATGTCCCAGTTAATCATAACAGATAGGGCATTTAGGACATTGCATTCTCGCTGGCTATGGACAGTTCTACTAGTAGAAACATCTAAAAACAGTACAGCTTATTTCCATAGCTAGAAAGGGAATAAATGACAGTTATTTTCTACATAAATAGCTGATTTCTCCCACTCTCTGCCTCTACCAGATCTTGTCCTCAGGAACTAGATGTTTCTTTCAGACTGTTAGCAATCTACTGATTGGTAGGAGGTGACTGAGGAATATGCAGACCAGAGGGTCCCATCTGTCATGAGGTATTTCTCAACCTCACATCTCAGCTGCAGCACAGGAGAGCTTTCCTTTCTTCTGTGTCTCTTTGATCCCCAACACAGCTCATCATCACATCAGAGGATCTGCAGGCCATGGCACTATCTGCGGGGAGTTCTTGTCCTGGCAGAGGAGCAAAAGCCAACTGAACCAGTCAATCTTGTCAAACCTGATACTGAAAGAGGGATTAAACTCATTAAACTTTAGAGGTCTACTTTGTGGGTGTTGATAAGCTGGACTAGTGTTCTTAGTGTGCCTAACATCTGTGGAAAGAAACAGGCACAAAAAAAAAGCTGTTCCTCTGAGCTGTTGTCAACAGGTTGAGATGGATCATGCTTTACACTCCAGTGACTGCATCAACAAGATCTGGCCTTCGCATGAAGGGAGAGATGGTTGGCAGCTCAGACCTAGCTGTTTGGTCAACTAAACCACAGCTGAAGTGACAAAATAAAAAAAGAGGACAAGGGTTTTCCAACAAAATATCTTTAACTCAGTATCAGCAAACACTCTTGCAGGCAGCTTGCTGGTGTCTTGTCCCAACGTAGGACAACACAGGGACAACTGTTTAGGTCATTTAGCAGTAACTCAGGCTTTTCTGTCAGGAAGCCTTCTCCTGCCCCTGCCAGTCTCTCATGCCTGCCAAAACAATGGCTATTATGCTTTACACACACTTACATAATGAAATCTGTTTAATAGACTGCTCATGAGGATAACAATAAAGCATTGTTTGCCTTTCTCTTAAAGAAAATTGTCTTTGGAGAACAAAGTTCTTAGATAGACTCTCCTAACTACTTCAGTAGGAAACCTGATACGAGTATCAGCTGAGATCATCAAAGGCAGTCCAACTGTGCCTGGATATGGGCCACAAGGCGATTCTCTTGGCCCATTGCCCTTCTCCTGGGAAAGAAAGGGAGCAGATGTTGGAGCAACACATAATAATTGAACAGCTGGGAGTCTTCTTCCATGCTTAGCAACCCAAGTCACCATTTCATAGTAGGGGCTTCTGGTTTCTGAGGTAGGACTGCCATAAATGCTGGAAGTTTTGAGAGGACACAGCTGGGGGTTTGTTTATTTTGTTGTGGGTTTGGTATTTTGGAAGGGTGAGAGGAAAAGTGGTTCTTTAAGTCTGCAGAGCGAATGCGGATGCTTTTTCATGGGAAGAACAAACATTTTGCTGTGGAGGTTTCTTTGTCCTGCAACTTATGCTTTAGGATGCAGAAAAAATAAGGCTTGATGAGACGCATCTGACAAAAATATAGGTGTCTACATCTGATTTAGTTAGTCTTGGCTCCCTTTATACTTCATGAAAATCTAGTCATAGACTATGTAGACATATAAAGTTGGTGCCATGAATGACATCTTAACAGCACCTCTGTCTCATTAATGTATATATAAAGTGTACAGGTTGATTAGCTCAGCTGTACAATGTAAACAGCTACATCTTCTGTTTGTTTTTTGTTTGGTGTTTATTTCCCCCCTTGTATTTAGTGAGGTTTACTGAAAGCTGTGAGAACTGGCTAGAGAAGATGGCATGTCTGGAGGAAAACATTCAAAGGGAAGCTTTGAAAAGTCTACTTGATTCTTTGGACTGCTCCATGATGTTGGAATAAAACCAGAGCTGAATGTCTTCCCAATGTGTCTGTGCATGTTTTTCACAAGGGGAGGCATCTATGAAGCCATGGGGCAGTTACTGTGCCAAGGGACTGGGAGCAGGACTGTCTGGTCTAGTACTTCTGCTGTGGAGCTGCATCCCCTCAGGCTCTTGCACCTGAACTGAGAGCCACAGGGACTACAACATACAAGTAAGTAATTGGGTCAGGAATTTTCTCACTGGACAAATAATGGATTTAGTTATGACCAAATTGCCTTGTTCCCCTCTGTTTTATCTGGGACCAGGGTAAAGGCAAGGAGGACTTGAAATGAATTTGCATGCTAAGGAAAATTGAAGATGGGAAGTGCAGAAAATGAAGGAGAAGTGGTAAAAGATAAGCAAGTGACTTCCACAATGGGAAGAGCAACAGTATCAGTATCCCAGGTGTTGTGAAATTTCAGGGTAATTAGAAGAACCTCATTAGCAGGCAGCTGCTCTTTATAGCACAGATCTGAGATAATTTTTTGTAAGGACATGGGCATTCAGCATTTCAAGGTCTTGTCATGGATCTGTGGAGCTTAATAGCAGCATGGTTGGCAGAAGCAATAGCAGCGTTGATACCAAGTCTCTCCATGGGATGCCCTAGAAAAGGGCTCCTCTAGACCTACTACAGATGTTCAGATTCTTTTAGCAACCATTTTCCAGGCCTGAAGAGCTTTCACTTGAGAGTTACTCTCTGCAGAAAAAAGCAGCAACTGGATGCTTTTGTGCACCTACCTTGCAGGGGACACGTGCCACCTTGCTCTTTTCCAGACACAAGTCAAAGGAAGCAGGTGGACATCCCTTCCCTTCTCACCAACCATCTCAACCCTCTCTACAGCTCCACTCCCCTGGTTTTCCAGCAAGATGTGCCACCCCTGCAAGTGCTGTATAGCAGGGACCCTGTTGGTGTGAAGCTCCAAGGGATTGCAGGACGATGCAGATGCTGTTGTTCCCATGTCAGTTGCTTTCCTCTGCTGTGGTGGGGGAACAGATCCCTTCCACAAGCTCAGAGGATTCTTCATGGACATGGGCCACCAGCCCATCTGCAAATACCATCTGCAAAATATTGCTTCTAGGTGAAACTACTGCTTCGCTTCCCCTCCCTGCCAACTCCAGCTACTTTATCACTTTTCTTTGCTATCAACTCTTCTCCAGCTTAGGGAGAAATTGCCTCTTTTCACACTCCCTTCCACTCCCCCCTCTCCCTTCCAGTCAGCGGTGCCATCCTCCCTCCCATCACTGTTTTGCTGACACTGTCACTCTAATTAAAAAAGAAATAAAACCTCTGGGACAGCAAAACCGGCGCTTAGATGACAGAGAGAAGGAGTATTTGGGGGAGGTAAGAGGAGGAAAGAGAGGAGAAAGAAGAATAAAAAAAAAAAAGCGTTTGATTTAAGAAACATAATTTAAATAAACCCCTCCTCCCGCTCGTCCTCATTGGTTTCCTTCTCTTCTCCTCCATATTAATGAGATTAGCCAAGGCAAAGCTATTGGTTCCATATCGCTTTTCCTCTCCTCAGGCACTTGGGGGAGGAGGTGTTTGCATTTCTCCGCAGGAGCAGCTCGCTTTGCAGAGCATTGTCTGGCTATGAGAATCACACACGCACAGCCAGAAATCCAGGGGCGAGCACACCAGAGCTGTGATTCCCAGGCGAGAGCATCCGAGCCAGCCTGAATACCCTTCTCCTCGCCCCCTACTTCCCCAGCACGAATAACCCACCCTAAAAAAAAAAAAAAAAAAAAAAAGGAGAAAGGGGGGGAAAAAAAAAAAAAAGAGGGAAAAAAAAAAAAGAGGAAAAAAAAAAGTTTGCAAATCTCCTGCCTCTTTCCTTGTTTTATTTTTTCGGTTTTGGCTGGGTTTTGGGTTGTTTTTGGTTGGGTTGGGGTTTTTTTTAGTGGTGGGGGTTGTTATTTTTTGGGGGTTTGGATTTTTTTTTTGGTGATTTGGCTATGGCAAATTCCTTCACGGCCAGGAGCTGGCCCATCCCCTGAGCAAAGGCAGCCTGGACATGAGCAGCAGGAGAGGGAGGAGGAATTTTGATTCCCATCGGAGGCTCCCACCCCTCCTCCTCCCTGTAGGAGCCAGGCTGGGGGGGGAACCCGGCTCCGACCTCTCACTCTCACCTCGGGTACCCGGGTCCTACCGGGGGAACCGCTCCGTGTCCCCCCCATCGCTGGCTCCGACCCCACCGGGTACCCGCCCCGCCCCGCCGGGGATGCAGCATCTCCTCCAGCACCGGGACGGATCCCTCCTGCAA
>VXBW01006790.1:983921-996509 GCA_013400375.1 Thinocorus orbignyianus
AAAAAAAAAAGAGGAAAAAAAAAAGTTTGCAAATCTCCTGCCTCTTTCCTTGTTTTATTTTTTCGGTTTTGGCTGGGTTTTGGGTTGTTTTTGGTTGGGTTGGGGTTTTTTTTAGTGGTGGGGGTTTTTATTTTTTGGGGGTTTGGATTTTTTTTTTGGTGATTTGGCTATGGCAAATTCCTTCACGGCCAGGAGCTGGCCCATCCCCTGAGCAAAGGCAGCCTGGACATGAGCAGCAGGAGAGGGAGGAGGAATTTTGATTCCCATCGGAGGCTCCCACCCCTCCTCCTCCCTGTAGGAGCCAGGCTGGGGGGGGAACCCGGCTCCGACCGCTCACTCTCACCTCGGGTACCCGGGTCCTACCGGGGGAACCGCTCCGTGTCCCCCCCATCGCTGGCTCCGACCCCACCGGGTACCCGCCCCGCCCCGCCGGGGATGCAGCATCTCCTCCAGCACCGGGACGGATCCCTGCTGCAATGGTAAGTCCTTTTCCTCCTTTTTTTTCCGCCCCCTCCCCTCCCCAAGCTTAAACCCCGACCTCCAACCCCGGCTGGGGGACCCAGGGTAGCGACAAGTCGGGTTGACCCTAGGGAGGGGGATATTAAAGCTCCGGGAGGGCAAAAAGAACCACCGGTTTGTCTTGGGAGTGACATTGATTTACCGGCTCTTCCCCAGGTCCTGGGAACACTTCTTGTATTTCTATTTATTTATATATTTATTTGGGGAATTGCATGCAGGCTTTCTGCCTTCAGCCAGAGCTGCAGGCACTGAGGATGCGTCCGCGAGGTAGATTTGATTCTTTTTTTTTTTTCTTTCTTTTTTTTTTTTTTTTCCCGAACAAATAAATCTCTCTCTCTCTGCAAGCAGGTGACAGGTTAATGTGCTCGGTATGGGAATCACGTCTGTTTTTTAACACAATATGGCTGGTAAATAAAACCTGATTGCTAACAGCCCCGGTGCTGCTGTTGGCATTTTCGAGCTCAGGGCTCGCTTTTGCAGTTCTGCATCTTCACCTGCCGCAGAAACTCTGATTCACCCTTCCAGCAGTGCACCAGGACTTGTCTATTTTTACTGTTGGGCAGTAGTAAAAATTGCTGTTAATGTGCCTTTGACCTCTGCTTCCGTGGCTCTGTGCACTTTCCCTTATCAGTATTTGAACAGCTGGTTCTAATAACACAGTCTTTATGCAAAGCACATCTTAAGTCAGAGGGATGGGATACAGGACAGACTCTTTACTGATGTGCCGTGAATTTAACATGTGAGTAGTATCAGCTATGTATTGGAATCTGAAGAGTTTACAGCCAGAGAGAGAAAGGTAATGCGGCATGTTGTTTAGGGCTGGAAAATGCATGAGGGAAAAAAAAAAAAAAAGGAGATAGATTTGTTTAGTGACATATCGGTGTTTATAGCGAGACGATCATCCCACTTACATAGAAGCAGGTCTGGAAGAACTCCCTGGAAGTCAGTGGCTTTCCTCAGCATCTAATCTGCTAGTAAAGAGATTCTGGTCTTTAGCTTGAAAAATAGATATGTGAGTAGCACTAGAGGTAATTTTAATAATGATAAAAAATATTAACCAGAGTGAATAAGGCAGTGAAGTGACCTGATTCCTTCCTCGGGTATTATGGATTGCCATCCGTCTTGTGTATGTTAATTACAGTGCGAATTCTCGTTTCGTCATATGACTGATACAGCAATATGCACCGTAACTGAAATGTTGGCTTTTTTTCAATCTGTTGGAGTCAGAAAACAACAAACGGATTTTTCATTTGATGTTATTTGGGTACGCAGCCATCTCACATCCCTATTCAGCGCCTGGGCAACAACGGTCAGGTACAGTGAGGAAACGTGTCCATGGTTGGCACATGCTAATTGAAGGGAATGTATGATTTCTTAATGATGTTAACGATGGTATGAAGGCAAACTCCTTAAAGTGCTGTTGGTAAAGCTGCGTTATACAACCATCTGTACTTGGCGACAGCAAAACACGCTGGAGCTGTCTAGAAAGAAGTTGTCCTATAGCACGATCCAATTGGATGGATAATTAATGAATGCTATTCAGTGCGATAATGGGAGTTGGATTAAAGTTGATGTCACCCCTTGTGTCTCGGCTACAGTTCTGGGTTATGGTCTTCTAGAATGTTTCCCCCCTGTTTTTATGTGCTGAGGGCAATGGTTGCTGGTTTGTTGTTCATTCAGGACAGCTACAATTGATCCGTTATTGTACAGGCAATCTATCTCGGACATCGTGGGGTGGAAGGTTTCTGTTGTTTTGTTTTCTTCGGTCGAAGGCATGTGTGCAGTGACTGGAAGGATAACCATTGGCACTGAACAGGCTCCAAGGTCATGAGGGGCTTTATGTGTGATAAATACACATATTTGTCTTTACATGGGGAAGTAGCTTTGTGAGCGCTCCTTTTCTTTAGCCTTCCATCCTCTGTTGGGGTCTGTGGAAAAAAAAAAAAAACACACCAGGAGGGCTCCTTCTTCCCTGTAGATTTAAGATGTCTGCTTTTTGCTTGGTGGTGCCACAGTCACATGTAGCTCTTGAGATCTGCTGTTGTCGGTGTATTTGTGAAGCTCATAAACACGAAGGCAGAGGCTTTGTTGGGGGATGCTACCAAGGAGAGAAAAAACGAGATTTCTGAGATTGTGGGCTGCGCCGCTGATCACGTTCAGACCTTTGTTCATCACCTCTCTCTTCATTTGGCTGACTGAGCCGGCATCCTGGAGATATTTTTTCTGGGGTTGAGTTCCATATGTGCCTATGCCTTTGGTAAGTTGAGACCCGTGTCCCCGAGATGATTCATTTCAATGTAGCAGATTTTGTTTTCCTTTCCTTCCTTCTGAGCACACTTAGTACAAACAGTCTAATTCCTAATTTAGCTCAGATTATCTTTTAATGAAGCCAGAATATTTGAGTTAAGCACTGAGAAAAAGTAAATTCAGGACAGGATCATGCTGTAACTCATATCTGAGCAAAAGACCTGCAGAAATATCAGGTCTTATATTTAGTCCTGATCTAACAGTGGAGGTTTTTATTTGCCACAATTCTCAGGAGAAGTAAACTGATATGGGGATACAGAAGTCAGTGGCATGGCAATACAGAATTTTATTTTATTTTTTATTTATATTATTTTATGCTTGGCCCAGAGAGTGCAACCTCAACCTCTACATCAACAATGTTTATTTTTGTCTTGGCTCATGTTCTTTTGTTTCCATTCCCTATTCTGCTCTCACATCCAACCATCCAATGTCACCTGTGAAGAGGGCAGGGATGGGATTCAATAACTCAGCAGGAAACAGAATTTTCAGTGAGTTTTCCACAACTCTGCTGAAAGGGATGTAAATGTCCCCATGAGGAGCTCCCCCATTTTTCCTCTGTACAACTTTAAAGTCATCTTTGCTGATACTGTATCGTCAGGGATAGCTGTGACACCACTCTATTTCAGAGTACTCCTGCTACCTGAATCATACAGCATCCCCTCATGAGATACTTTTCCTGTTCCCTCAGTGCTGAGCTTGTTCTGTTTGTAAGAAATGCTTTGCATACAGAAAGGTATTTGGTAGTTTTCCACAATACTCACAAGTACTAGAATTCCTGTGGCTGTGGTGGCTGCTGAAACGCTGTTTGGATTGTAATTGAGTGGGCACAAATATATGGGAAGAAAGGCAGACTTTTCTGCAGAACGTTTCATGGCAGAATGTCCAGTCCTCAACCCGTTGCTTTGTTTGTGTTTTCTTCTCTGAATGCTTTTTGTTCTCTCGGTTGATTGATCTGGCTACTTAGGTGTGAACTTTTCTCTCCACAAGAGAAACTGGGAACTCATGTAAAACAAGCCAGATTGTTCAAGCCTTGTTTATGTAATTCACCGCAGTTCATTGATTGTATCCCCATGCAAGCTGGTGGGCTGGTCTGTAGAGTAGTCAGATAAATAATATCAGGGTAGAACTTCTTAAGAGGTGCTAAATCGTTCCATCTCCTGAAGAAAAAGAAGCGTCATCACACAGGTCATTTCAAGCTAACCTGGCTATTGAGCTGAGGAATATTCCTTTGGAAAGATTCCTGCAGAAACACATGGATGCAGTTGCAGGGACTTGTTTGCTGCTCTGATTCTATGCTACTGTTGAATCCAAATTCTTCTGAGATAATTGTCCCATGAGATGAGCTGATTTGCATTTGACATTAGAGTTTATCTGCCCTGGAGACATTCTGACAGTCTCATTCCTGCTCGTTCAGGTGTCACATTTTACTCTTGGATGGCTTAAGGTAGGACTGTGCTCTGAAACTGCTTTGATCTATTCATTTGACAAATTCTTCTAAAAAAAAGTTTTAAAAGGTGTGAAATTCAGTCCTTAATAGCACTGCTTAAAGAAAAAAACACATTTCCTCAAGAAATGAACTCAATAATTTTGGTATTTCTTAGCATAACTCCTAAGTCACTCAAACGTAACAGAAAAGGGGATAATTATTGATATGATCTATTTCTTCTTTTTAATAGTTATGGCAATAACAATAATTATAATTTCTTTGATAACATATTGGACACTGAAGTCTAAGACCTCTTTACTGAACATACAACATGAAACTTCTGCCTCATATGTTTGCAGGTTTGTCTGTCCAGTGTCAAGGCATTTCACAGAAAGCCTCAATCATGGTGGCTTTTGCAATCCATTAGAGATGACTGGGTCACAATTGCTCAGGAGCTGCAAATGGAAGGATAATTATAGTCCGTTATCTATGATTTGTTGAGCTTGCTAAATGGAGCTGAGAGGGCAGGAAAACCCTATTAATCTGCATGGTGGGTTAATAGCCTAGATTTTTAATTTTTATTATTTAGTTCCTCAGAATGAGGCAAATTTTGCTATTTTCTTTTCTTGTAAGAGATGGTATGTTGTCCTATCTGATTGGTTGGGATTCTTAAAGAAAAATGCCTTATTAGAAGGGAATCGTGACAGAATGAAGTTCTTGTTGTGTGCGGAGTAATGCCATTAGGTCCATCTCTGAGGGGTGGAGGAGGTATAAATTTCATTCTCAAGGTGCAGACTTGGACCCAAAGGATCCCCTGGCAAAACTACCATTCATTTTATGTGGAGAAAGGCTTTCTCAGTCAGGAGAAGTGTTTGGTAGCTTGGGTGACATTCATCTACTCCCACTTAAGCATCTGAAACTGGATGTTCACAACCAAGCTAATGACCCCAACTCACTAAATTATAAGTGGGGAGGGTGCTTCATCTCATCCTGAAGTGGGTCAGATGGATCGCCCTATGGAAGTTCTTGAAGCAGCTGGCTCAGAGATACACATCTAAAATCAGTGAGATTAATCCTTCCATGATATCTCAGAGATACCACTATGAAGTGTAATTTATCTCTTACTCCCATCTTTGCTCAGAGAGAACACTGGTAATTTTTTGCTAGCTCATAGCAACAGCAAATTGTGATAGATGTTGAGTTTATAGCAAAGCCCAGGCCTGCTGTGGTGACCCCTAAATCTTCCTTACCCACACCTGCCCTTTATTCAGCTAATGGCAGACTCAGTCTGTCGCTTGCAGGGAGAATTCATGCCACAAGCCTTTTCTTCCTTCAATGTCTTTTAAAAATATTCATTCTTTATTTTTAATCTGATAGTCTTTCTCAGTGTGCAAACACTCTCTGTCTTCAGAGCGTGCCCAGTTACCAAGAGAGACTTGCCAACTGAAGCTTGTCTGTAATTTTGTGAACAGGTGGGGATACATCAACACAGGGACGCATCCAGGGTGGCTACATGATTTTCTGTGGGCAAATGCAAGCTTGCTCTGCCTGTTCTCTGAGCCAGCCAGAAGCTGTGTGATGCTCCAAGTCTCATAGAATATACCCCACTTTTGAATAGCTCCCCTGTAAGCTGCAAGAAGATGGAGATGAATGCTGACCGGACCTCATTAGCTTAGGGTTGGCACCTTGTGAAATACATTTTGACCAGCGTGGAGCACTTGACATGCTTAGAACTAGGTGACCTAAAAGCCAGCTTTTTGCCATAAATCAATAGCTCAATGCTTTCTTATTATAACGCATCCACTTTCTGTCCTAAGCTAACAAAATCCCCCAGTCAGTTGATAAGTGGATTCAACTAACACCTTCCTCACTAACTATGGCCTTTAAAAATATTTACTCTAACCCAATTAATGAAAAAAAAAAAATAAAATACATGAACCTCTCAGAACACATTGACATGTAGACTGGAATTAACATTGTAGTAGTAAGAGTCACACTCCTCCACAATAAAAAGTAATTCTATGTTTTTTGTAAAGGGAGTTTGAAATAGCTAAGATACCCCTGAGTAATAATTTCTCTTTATAGAATGGTAAGACTTTATTTAATCCTAGCATTTCTGTTTCTGCTCTTACTGACACGTTTTTGAAGTAAGTTTATAGAAGTTTGCTTATTCTAACAAAAATAAAAAATGGTACATTCATGGTCATAAGTAGAAAGCATTCCCTTTTAAAAAAAGCAAGTTTTGTAATAATGATATTTTCATGTGTGTCAAAAATCTTAAACTGATGTAACTAGTACTAAAAGCCAAATACAAGCTTGATCTTACTATATGTCTAAGATGATGGACGTACAACAGATACAGCAGAACTTTGTCTCTTAGATTTGGCCTAGAAAAAAAAAATTATATAAAGAAGGCAGCACAAGTGCATTATATAAAGGCCTAAGTTAAAGTTAGTAAAGTTACTCATTTCCTGTGTTCTGGAGAGCTGGGTCTTTGGATTCTTTCCAGGAGTTTTGTGCTCTAACTTGAGATGCAGAAGAGATGAGAGAGCATCAGAAATACCGCAGATGCTTAAGCTCTTCATGACTAAGGCTGTGAATGTGTCACAGCTGTCACTGGAGCCTTGGATGCCACAATCCACACTCATTCATTCGAGTTGCATGATGTTTGACAGCTTGGATGGCGTTTTTGTGCTTGTGAATGGGTTAGTTAGCCGAGATGATTATGTACTGTGGGCGAACAGCTGGAACAAACTTCATTAGAGAATGGTACTTGGTGGCTGCAGAGGAGAGAGTAGCATGAAAAAAAAACATTATTAGCCATGTTGAAGTTGCTTCTCTGCAGTGTTCAAGCCTCTGGACACTGTGTTCTATATTCTCTAGCTTTTTGTTCTCTGACTTGTTCTTTGTGCCGCAGCTGGATGTAGTAATGATGGTCATGCAAAAAAGCCTTCAGAGACTACCAAAGCCTGAATGTTATTCAGAAGAGGAGAAGAAATGAACATCATAGCCTTTTTAGTTCCCCCAACAAGTGTGCCCCTGGCAGATTTTCACCTCTGGTATTCAACTCCCTTTCCTCTGTATGGAAGACTTTCAGGTCTATTTTTCTAAGATAGCTTCTGTCATGCTGACCAGAAATGGGATCCAGCTCACAGATTAAGACACCTAAAGATAGGTCTGTATTTTGAAGTGTCTACCTGTATCTAAGTACAAAAGCTCATGTTATAATCAAAGGAGATTTAGGATACCTTTCAGTCACCTAAATGTAGGTGTTAAGTGCCACCTGAGATCCCCTGGGGTATCTAACATCCACTAGGAATCTGTAGGTATGGTGCTTATTTACACTACATCTTTTGCCCTCTGTAGGAAGGCAAGCAAAACACTTTCCTTTGCTTTCTTTTTTCCTTGTATGTTCTCTATCTCCAGGAGACATGGAACTGAGTCCAAGGTGATCAAAGTAAAACATCACATCTTTAAAGCAAGACCCTTCAAAGCACCAGGCTTAAATATTATTTTGATGGACCCAGCTTCTTCAAGCTCTTCTAGGGGGCTTTCTGTGGATATGTTTGGCAAAGCTCTGATAGAATTTTCCCTGAAAGAAAAAGGTTTTTTGTCTTTTCGAGATCCATTTAAATTGTAGCTTCTTGATGTGGCAAAATAAGCTTCACATCTTCCTAGCAGAAACAAAAAAGGATCTCCCAAGTTAAGAACCTCCCTTTTGACTCTATTGTCTTGATTATATTTTTTTCTTTTTTTCCTCTGATAGATCATTAAATTCACTTCTTGCCTTTCTTCCAACTGTCCTTACTGAATTAGAGCAACAAGGGCATAATTTAGCTTCTCCACTATTCCCAAAAAGCTTCTGAGACAGACCTGAATAAGTAGATTATGGATATTTTGCAGCAGTTCCATATGCACCGCTACCACATTGTGTAGTACAATGGATACGACCCATTGTGAAATTTATTTGCGGCCACAAGAAGTTTAGTGTGTGAAATATCATCAAAAACATGGGTGTGAAAGCAACAACATGGTCGCTCAACCACACAGTTTGGATCAGATAAGTTGTAACACATGGCTATTTTCTGCAAACGTGAAAAGGAAGCTCCCCTGAGCTTCCACGAACACACCGTTCGTTTCTTTGCTGACTGGAAGAACTCTCGCCTGAAATTCTGCTTAACGGATTGATAGGCTCTTCCATACTGCATGTCATAGACTGAAATGTCAAAATTTAAAAATCCTTTCATTTAACTGAGAGTTGGTATGATTTCTCAGACAATCATATCTCATTTTGCATAATTTCCCCTTTGCTTTTTTTTTTAAGTACTTGATCTAAACATACAGCATTTCTCTGTTTGCAGATTTCTGGGTGGCACCCAATGGCTGTTTATGACATGCTGCCTTTATAGGCAGTGGAGTCCAGATTTCAATTCTTTTGATCCCAAAGTAGTTTTCTGAAACAATTAATGTGAATTGGACAACCTTTTTACCTCCATTAACTATGTGAGTATACTGGGCAGTGGGTGTTGTGGAAGAGCCACTTAAACCAGACAAGATGATCTAAAAGATTTAAATAAGATCTACCCATTCCATCTAGACTGTCCAGACTGAAAAGAGTATGCCGGTGTGTCTGACTGCATGTCCAAGCTAATCTATATCACTCTCTTTAGCAACATGTTCAAACTTGCATTTTTTTAAATCAGCTTTGAGAACTTTAACCCAAAAAGTTACAGCTTGTGATTCATGGGCTGGTTCCAACCTGCAAAAATTTTTCTATGCTTTTCTACACTTTCTACTGTGTCTTTGGAATTTCCAAAATGCTACTGCTTCTGTGTGACTGAAAAATCACCAGTTGTAGTGCCTCAGTATTTACACTTGGCCAGCAACGGGTAACAGATCAGACCAGAAACCTCAATCTGTACTCCAAAAAAACAGTGTGTGTTTGCATCAGGAATGACAAAGAAGACAGACTTGAAGATGGCCAAGCTGTTTCACATCTCTGCAACTGCCCTCAACATATAATAATCTCCAGCTTTCCTCAAAATGCATCTTGAGACTTAGCTTCCTTGGCTTGGTGGGGCAATGTAGATCAGAATGTTGTCCTATCATTCTCCTGCCTTGACTTTCAGCACTTGTAGACATCATATTAATCTTTGTGGTAATTTATTCTCCCCTAAGATCAAGAAAGCTAAGAAAAATGAGTGATGTAAGGGAACACGAAGAAAGAAAAAAAGTCTAGCGTGCTCTAAATTGAACACACAGTAGTGACATCATCTGAAACTGACCTTAACCTCCAACAAAGAACTAGATACAAACTCCTCCATACTCAGTGAAATGAACCATACTGATTTTCCATCCCATTTAATGAGCAAAGGAGTAAACAAATGCACATTCCTCCAAGTACTTCCCGCTCCTCTATGTGCTGTGTTTGTTCAGTACCCTTTTTGCTACGTGTCCTCTTTGTTCAATTGGGATTCAGGCTCTTCTCACCAATGTCATGACTTCAGTGAACATTAAGAAGAGACCCATGGCTAGCAGTTCTATATTCTAATGCCTGGCTTTACAAAATGTTCTATATGATTCTGCGCCTTATTCTTTATCATCTCTATCAGCAGACTGTTGTCTTTCATGACTGATAAGTAATAATATAAAGTAGGTGAAGTACAGTGTGACTTGTACTTTGCTCCACATGTTGTTTTCCCTTCTTAGTTCCCCGTGAGCAGTTTTGGGAGAGCTCCTACACAATGTTTTGCAATGAATTAAGGGAAGGAACCGCTGTTATTAATGTCAGCGACGTTAAAATATTTGTCAAGATTCTTCCCGCTTGTTGTAACTTGGCCTTACTACAATATCATTGGATCAACAAGGGATGACCCTGGTTTCTTAATACGTCTCTCATCAAATATTCTACTACTGCTCTTTGAATTCTTTTAAAATAAATCATTTAATGGGTTTCTATATTGAAACTTTTTTATTCATCTGGGGACTTTGACATGTTGCTCCAATAGCAATGAAGCTCCTTGCAAAAACACAACACCCTGCACAAGACACCTAGAGAATTTACAGTTTAAATAGATTTCTACAATATATCTGTGTCTGAGATACACCTGAGGAACATAAGAATATAAGATTTAATTCTTTTTTTCCAGAAGCAATAATTTAAAATAAATCAGAAAGCTTGTACCTCAAAATGGCCTTTTTTCCCCATTGTCCATTAAGGGAGTCTGGGATGACTTGATTATCTACAAATGTCCCCAAAATATATGTTTGAAGTTACTGGAGAGAAGTCCATTTTGATTTGCAAAAATATATATATAAAATTTAAAGAAAAGCTAACGAGTACAATTTCTTCATGGTTTCAGACGCTGTTGCTGTCACAATGTCTTTTAACTCTCCTCATGGATTTACAAAACAAAGACCTTCCATGTCAAGGGTGGCACATTAGAGTTCATAGATTTAAAGAAAAAAAAAGTATTAAAATATTTCCTTCGTAGACGTATAGAATTTAAAAGTGAATGTTTAATCTTCTTCTCCCAAAGGATTTCTTAAAAGTATCATTGTCATTATCCTAAATTGGTAGTTAATGAGAAATGATCTGCAGAAAACTCACAGCCTCAGAGCTCTTATGTGCTCAGTGAAGCACAGTCTCATCATCAAGCATTTAACAATTGTTTAGGTTTTGCAATGTACCTTTTTATTTTTATGGTATGTAATGACAGAGATTTCTGTTTTCTTTTTGAGATAATATATGTCTTCCTTGATGTGGGAGAAACTGCTTTCAGTAAGATCTGCTCAACAGTGGTGTATACGCTTGACTCAGCACCGGTATGAATACCAATAAGACTGGAAACCTTAGGTTAGGAAAGCAGATCATCATTTACACTGCTGTAATGGGAGAAAAACAGGAAGAATCTGTAGTAACCCAGGAGGATCTGATTTCCAAATAAGTTGCTCTCTATGCAACATTTAACTAATAAGCTATTTAGCAAATAAAGGCCAACAGCACAATAACAGACAATGCTCCGGGAAAATCATGTCCCAGAGACTGTTCTCATAGGCGGTTTGCATGAAGCCATTTTAATTTGCACTGAAGTTGGTCAAAGTGATGACTTGTTACTTGACCTCAAGGCCAAGGAAGGGTCCCAGACCTGGTATATTTAGTGATGTAGTCGTAACACTAAAGTTCATTTCTTTTCTTTGCCCCTGCTATGAAACCATCATTGGTGGTTGTGGGGTACTCTACATCCTTATGTTCCTTCATATTCACAAACAAGTAGCTGACAAAACACTCCTGATACAAAGGTGGGTGATGAATTTAACATAAAAGCAATGACTCCTGGCTGTCTGGACAGATAGATTTTTATCTTGGTAGAGGATTGCTCAGTGGTTATTGAATTCTTGCCATTGACAGATGGATTCACTGTGGTCCAGCTGTTTACTTGGAGAGAATGGCTTTGCTTTTAGACCTTTTAAGCATTTTTGATCTAGAGGCCACACAAAAGAGAGCTACAGAGAGCCAGATTTTGCTTTTACACAACAGGAAGGGAAATAGAAGACTAGAGACTGCAAGAAACTTGGGACACACCAGAAGTAAACTTGTCCACAGGGAAATATTCTGGTTCTTTGATAAACATAACACTACATAATCCCTTCTGAGGCTGCCAAGGAACTTTAGGAAGTACAATTTGACATGGACATATGCTGGCAGTAACAAGAAAGCAAGGGCTCAAATGCTCTGAAATGATTTTATATTAGTGGAGTCTTTTCACGTATTCCATTTGGCCTATTGTCTGTCAGTCTTGCCCGAGTACTCAGCGCTTAAAACAAATAATCCTGTTCCTTAGTTGCCACCTGTTGTAAGTGACATCTCTTTCCAATTAATTTAGCCACAGTTTGCTTCTTAGTCTGCAGTAGAACTGGTGACAGGATATCTGCATGCATGCATGCTTCTGTTTGACTGTATTTCAGCAGAACACATTGTTTATCAAGTTATTTGAGATACAAGAGAGCCTGCAACTGTGGAATACATTGGCTGTGCCAATGCTGAGAAATTAAAGACTGCCAGAGAACACCTGGATCTCTGGAATTTGAGCACTAAACTGCTATCAAATTTTAATTAAATTAATGAACATTATTTGCATGGAGCGTTGAATGTGTTTGCAGACAGGTCAATTGAAATTCTTATTTACAGTGCCTGGGCACAGTTCAGAGATTATTAAAGTTCATACATCATTCCCAATAGGCAGTTTGCACAATGCCACTCTACTTTAAGGGCTAAAGTTGTCAAACAACCTATACGTACCCTGTTGGCCTTAATGAAAAAAAAAAAAAAAAAA
>VXBW01006790.1:996545-1060459 GCA_013400375.1 Thinocorus orbignyianus
AAAGTATGTATCTAAATTGTTAGGGGTGGTGTTGGAGAAGGGAAGGTGAAGTATGGCTGAAAACACTACCACAAGTGAACAAGACCTATTCTAGGTCTCCTGACAGTGTTGTTAGACTGCAAAGGGGAGTATCCTAAGGCAAAATACCTTGTCTTAATCATGACTCCATACTTTGATATCTCATGTTGTGGCAAGTCTGGACTATGGCTTTTCTGGAGCATCAGAGTTCAGTCTCCATCCAAAGTAAGGATTCAGCTGAGATAAAACAGAAGAGATCTCCCGTGGTGGGCAGACCTGATTTTCCAGAGTTGGAAAGTGTGTTGGAAGAGAGAACTGGCTGCACATCAAAGAGTCTGTATATTTAACTTGCAGATTCCTAGGAAGTCGTTTCCTTAGTGACAATAACAACAAGAACAATTTTAGAGTATTTTCTACATGTCTGTTTTTAGTGTTTTAGATAAATTCAGAAGTCAAAGAGTACAACTGGCACTTCCCTGCAGAAAGAGTGGGAGGGGTTGTTGTTTTTCTTTTCTCTTCTCTTTTATAACTCACACTGACACACAAGAATTCTTGTTTATAAAAGGGATCTGTCTGTCTTAGTATTGTTGGCCTTTTTAAATCCACGGGCGCCATGGGAGATGAAAGCACAGATCTTGCAGGATTCTTAATGTGTCTTGTAAATTGTAGGAAGTTGGGGTTTTATCTCTGCAATGAGAGTGCTGTGGGCCACGTAGGGTAGACACACCTATCTAGCTCTAGTAAGAAGGTACTCACCAACTCTCAAAACTAGGTTTGTAAGAAGAAGGAAAAATAAACTGAAATAGAAGAAAAAAAAACAACAAAACTACAACCTAGAAAATTGTGTTTAAGGAAAATCTCTAGACGTAAGCCAGAAACCTCTGTATTTGCCACCCTCCACAGTGGGTTTTTGAAAATAAATTATGCAAGCTGATTTAGGGGGAAAAAAGAAATTAACTGCAGAATAGGACTGCTCTAGCAACAAGGCTAATTTTTTGGTTTAGGGTTTGTTGAAAAAACCCTGTTGGAAGAACACCCACTCTGCCTCTTGACAATTAAAGACCCTGAGCACAATCAGAGGAGCTTAGCTTTTCTTTTTCCAAGAAAACAAGCCTGACTGAAACCAGCGCAAAAATGTACAGATTGAAAGCAGGGGGAAGTTTGAGAGGTCAAAATGTGCTGGTGAGACAAAGGTATAACAAGGAAAAAAGTGAAAGGACTTACGAGCTAAGACAGAAGGAACTCCTAAGGAGTGAAACCATAAAGTTGGTGGTAAAAAGCAACCTCTATTATCATGTTTGAATCAGAAGTGCAGTCAGTGGAGGCTTCATCTTTAGTTCAAGAAGAGAGCAAGACATCTGCAGAGTGACTGAAGTCAAAATATGATTCATGTAATGGAGGTGTCTGGCTCTTTTTATTAACAGTAGAAAGAGTTTAAAATATCTCTGCTTGTAATTTAAATTTTAATAATTAACTGGGGAGAACTCAAGCCCTGGTGACCAAGATCAGTACAGTCAGTTCACTAGCACCACATGATACTTTCTTTGTTCAGGGCATGGCGTAATTATAAATAAAATTCAATGTCATGAAGAACTTTATTTTTCCTTCCACAGTCAGGGAAGTGGGGTTTAAAATATTGTGTGCATGGGGGCTTGCAAATGTGTTTCTAATTTCTGATAAATTCTGACACAGTAAATCATGATTAAATTAGGAATTGCTATAGAGTAAATCAGGATGCATGATATAAAGTGGTTTAAAGTAGCAAAATAGTAGTTAAAATATGCATCCACTTAAGGTCTTTCTTAAATACCTTCCCCAATTATCAAAAAGTTTGTCCAAACTACATGTCCCAAATCGGTTATTGTCAACCTTTCTTTTGGGAAATAAAATCTAAAAAAGAAAAAGACAAACAGAAATAGTACTTATGATTAAAACGTAGATCACCTGTTTGCTGTTTTAACACTTTGATTTGAGCCATTAATATAAATGGAAATCCATGATAACTGAGCAGCAAGGTTAATTAAACTCAAAGTCCTGCTTCAGACAACTGGTGCCAATATCTATGTTTCTCACCAGTGATTTGGAGCCAAATTTCAGTCTCTCTAGTGAACTGTTCCTTGCTCTTGCACAACTACTTTTTTCAGTAACTCACCACTGTTAGGCACTTCCAGCCTAGACTTGAATCTTTATCCTTTCATCTAAACACTGATCAGGATTGACTCAGCTCTGAAATGCATGGATGATAAAATCTAAGATCACAAACTGTGCACTGCATGTGTATTTCACATTAAACCACTCGGTAGTATCAAAGAAAATGGAAGCAATTTTTCTTAGCTTCAGCCTTCCAGCTTCTTTCGTGGGTGAATGTATTAGAGCAGAATACCAAATCAGGAATTAAAACATTTACTTGGTTAAAGCAGAGAAATCCCACGTGGGATGCAAAATGGTATGTTGCTTATGTATTGAGGAAGGGGGAAAGAAGGGGGATAAAAAAAAAGAACCACAATGAGACTTAAAACAAATTAAACTGACAATGTACCATTTAATGAGCATGATAAGAATACATTGATTAAATGGCAAACGAAATAGCAGGAGAATTTGCTGCATATTTTCTTACTGAAAAAACAGTTTTCATCACCAAATTAGAATATATACATTACTAAGACCCATTTTCAGCTGCTCTGTCAAGATTGGTGGAATTAATCTACCAGTTAATGGTTTAAATTATGAGTGTCCAGAGTGAAGAACAGTCCGTACCAAAAAAAAGTAAGATACAAAACCAAACAAAGCAGTTGTGCCAGAGGAAGACATTTAGCAAAAAAGTTGTGGACACCTCATCCTTGGAGGTGTTCAAGGCTGGGTTGGATGGGGCTTTGAGCAGCCTGGTCTAGTTGTTTGAATGATCTTGAAGAGATCATTCGTCAACTCGATGATCTTTAAGGTTCCTTCCAACCTGAACCATTCTATGATTCAAGACCCTAGGTACACGAGTTCTGTAGTCTGACTATGCAACTGCTGTGAAGTCCTGTAGCTGCCTGAAGAGACACCACCACCTCCAGTCAACTCCACCATCTTGTCACCACTTCTTGAATTTGCCAGCTGAGCTGCTTGCCAGAGTGCTCCATAATCTGATTGTATCATGTTGACCTTGGTTAGCAAAGCTTTATTATTTAAGCTAACCCAATTTATTTGTAGTATATCAGGTTAGGCAACGCTTTTAAGAGCTCAGTGGGCAGATCGGAGGCAGTGCAGCACGGATTAGCATTTCTAAACCGACTGGGAGTAATGTTCTTTTCAGGATGGCTACAGCTGGAGAGAGATGTCCACAGCCTAATGTAGGTGTCAAGAGCTGGCAGTTGTTAGAAGCAATCCTACGGGTTCTATACACAATGGTGGGCAGCTAATTTCCTCAGAGAGTCAGCAGGAGGAAAGAATTCACATATATTCATGAAGAAAACTCAACTACCTTCCAACTAATGCAAACAAGTTCTATTACCTTGCTGGGAAATAATTAAAGTGGAATCACTGTGAAAGAAAAATACAGGGAATTTTATTTTATTCCCTACATTGGTGATCAGAGGAGATACGTCTGGTACTCAGATCTAAATTAATCCTATGTATATCTGCAATACTGGAGCTATCTAGATACCAAGTACAGAGTCCTCATTTCTAGCTCAAGTCACTCAGAGCAGAAGTTGCTACTGACGTCTTCAAGAATATTTGCTTTATGGCTTCATCGATATGTAAAATAGGATTCGTACCCTTAGAGCAAATATGCATTATATCTTGAACAACTGATATTTCTTTGTAGGTAAAATAATCCTAAAAGAATAAGATTGCCTTCAAGATATCTTTACATCTGTGAGTAAACTGGGGTGTTTGGTTTGCTTTGGAAAACAAATTGAAAAGGGAGAGGAAGAAAACACCCATTCATTTCCATTTTAGAGACATGCTGATCTGCTTTAGAAGACCAAGAGGACTCTGGCATCTTGGATTGGCACTGAATGACTGACACTGAATAACGTATTACTATACTTATGACTTATTCACCTACTTCTTTGTGACCTGTAGGTCCTAATGTCCTGGTTTGGGATTGTTTTTTGTTTTTTTTTTTTGCTTTAGTTAGAGTGGTTTTGGGGTTTTTTTGGCAGAGTTGTTTCTGCATTATTTTGTTTTAAAATTATGAGTCTTTTCATTACTGGCTTGAAGAGAACACAACATACAACCACTCCTTTGCAGAACTTAAACCAGAATTATTTCAGGTAAAACATGTGATCAAGGAAGATTTTGTGACCAATTAGAACCAAGAAATGCTCGATGAACTTAAATGATCCAAAGAATATCTAAATCTGTGTCACAACATTTTGGTTTCCTCTAAGTGGGAGACATGCACACACCCAAAATGTGCAAAATGTTATTGAAAGAATTATTCTCTACCTCACACAGTGTTTTCACTTCATAGCTGTTTTGGAATAAAGCAGTTCTCAATAAAATATCCAATTCTTTGAGCATGTCTAATGTCAGCTCAGTTGTGCCCTGGAGAGTTCACTGCACAGAGATTGTGTGCCGTCCTATCCAGACTCCACCACAAAATTTATTCTGCTTGTCCAAAACAGCCTCACACTGTGCCGACTTCAGGTTATCAGACATTTTGTTTTATTTGTCGAGAGAGGATCATTCTCTTCCTTTCCCTTATGTGCCCCTACCCTGGTGTCCCCAGTGAGTTACACATTTCAGAACAACATATAAGCTCATCCCATGCTTCATTTACTCCAGCTAGCAACAAGCTCTAGGGACAGGAGTGAACTCTGGGACGTGATGAAAGAAATACCATAAAATGTGAACTCACCTCTTCCACTGCATGTGGAGGGTTTTTATTTTTTCTTTTGGTGTTGTTTTTTTTTTGTTTTTGTTTTGTTTTGTTTTGTTTTGTTTTGGGGTTTTTTTTTGCCTGGTGCCTCAAAAAAAACCCATGCTGGTCTTTGCTGCAGAATACGCTCCCAGAGGAGAGCAAAAATAGACACCGAGATGTCAGTTCACCAGATTGGGCAGAGCCTGAAAATAAGTGTAAAGGTAACTCTGATTTAATCAGAGTGCTACCACTGACTAGTTCCTGAGATAGTTTTCATGCTTAAAAGCAAAGATGCACACGGACGTGTTGGAACAGGTCCAGCAGAGGACCACTAAGATTATCAGAGGGATGGAGCATCTCTCCTATGAAGACAGGCTGAGAAAGCCCGGAGAAGAGAAGGCTCCCGGGAGACCTTAGAGCAGCCTTCCAGTATCTGAAGGGAGAGCTGGAGAGCCACTCTCTGTCAGGAAGTGGAGCGACAGGACAAGGGTTAATGGTTTTAAATTGGCAGAGGGGAGATTTAGATGAGATATTAGGAAGAAATTCTTTGCTGTGAGGGTGGTGAGACACTGGAACAGGTTGCCCAGAGAAGTTGTGGATGCCCCATCCCTGGAAGTGTTTAAGGCCAGGCTGGATGGGGCTTTAAACAACCTGGTCTGGTGGGAGGTGTCCCTGCCCGTGGCATGGGGGTTGGAACTCGACGGTCTTTAATATCCCTTCCAACTCTAACCATTCTACGATTCTATGATGCCTCAGAGGTTAATAGGCACAAATGAAGCCTATATTTTCAACATATTTCAATGCACAGATGAAGCTTATATTTTGCTAGCTGACTCTCACATACCACTGGCAGTCTCTTCTTTTCTTTGTTGTCCTTGTGCGCCTTTAATTTGTGGCCTTACAGGGGATGAGAAAACTCAGGAAGGCTACTTGCAGGTAGCTCTCTGCCATCTGTAGGCATGAGGGTCATTAATAATGCAGCCCACAGAAACGAGGGCTTTGGGACATCTTTCTTTCTCTTCTTAATAAATTGCATCCTTTGGAGGTTGCTGAAGTGGATCTCCTAGTGCTGGAGATCAATAAAGCTTTCTCTTTCTTAGGCTGCTTTTCTTTTTAACGTGTTTTTGTCAAACACTGAGTAGGATGGGCAGGTACCAAGTTTCTGTGAGAAATCAGCCTGTGAATCTGCACTTGCCTCCAGCAATATTACTGCAGCTACTTTAAGAAATTAGAAGAAATTCACAGAACACAGAAGGAAACGGAATAGGGGAATAATGGAGAACTGATATATTATACACTATGGTGAAACTGGGAAAACTTTGGCCAAAATCTTTTAATGTAATGAGTTTCCAAGGGGTCAAAGTTCATCCCCAAAGTTCTTGAAAGGCATGTGATGATCATCATGATAGAACCATACCAGCACTTCAAGGCCACAGAATTTATTTAGTTTGTGTTTTCAGCTACTAATCCAAATAATCTGTGCTTTGCATGACTGTTCCACCTGCTTCTCAGCCACCATTTCTTCATTTTGTCATTTCTCTGAGTTTAAATAAGATATTAAATTCAATGAGGGTGCAAATGAAGACTTGAACAGAATTTAAACTCGATCCAAGGTGAGGGAAGTAAAGGGAGGAGGTTGGAGACATAAGAAAAAACTTCTGTTACTGAACACTTCA
This sequence comes from Thinocorus orbignyianus, assembly GCA_013400375.1. NCBI lineage: Eukaryota > Metazoa > Chordata > Aves > Ciconiiformes > Thinocoridae > Thinocorus > Thinocorus orbignyianus. Next base: position 1,003,092 of record VXBW01006790.1, read on the forward strand.
TAGTATTTGACCTTAATTTGCTGCCCAACATAAGATGCTACTGATAAGCAGAATGTAGCTTTGGCAAAATTTTACAGGTTGGGATAAATTTTTTTGTGCTGTGAGTCAGTCTCAAATTTTTCCTTCCTTTCACTCCCTCCCTCCTTCCTGATAGAAAATATAGAGAAAGGGCCTAATTCATCCGATGCTTTGAGATACATAATTTAGGATGATCTAACTTGTGTTCTGAACTCTGCTGGCTATGCTAGCTGTGTCTCAGAGATTGTGCAAGGAATCTGTGGAAATTAGCTCTAAAGAGTTCTACATTTTAATGAAATGACTCCTACCCAAGGCTTTGAAAGACCACCCATGGGAAAGAGGAGTTTTCACTGTGTCTTTGAAACATGAGTCAACCTATTTAAAACTGAGCAGTGGGCATTTTGGAGATGAAGGGTATTTCAGCTTGATTGAATTTACATCGTATACCCTAGGTTTTACTAGTATGCATGGCAATAAAATGTCAAAGCTATTCAGTGGAAAAGAATAACATTTTGGTTGCCTTCTGGACTACATGGAATATTCCAGTGCTACATAATTTCTAAAGGAAAATGTGAATCATACCCAGTTCAATTGTGGGAGTGGAAACTTTTCTTCTGAGGCCTGAATATCTCCTGTCTGTCCACGTGTTTAAGCTAAAATCACTCTCATCACCCACTACCAGGAAAAGCTCAGCTGCCTTCCCTGCTTATGGATTAGTGGGAGCAGGAAAGGCCAAGAACACATTGCAGTTTTCTCACTGCGGTTTGCTCCTGAAACATGAGTTTACTCAATGTTTTAAGGTGGCTGAATGGCAGTAAGCTCTAAGTTGGAGGCTATGTGATTGGGAACCTATGTCTATTAGCATTGCAAAAATCCATGTGTCAAAGAAAGTGGTTTACAAAATATTCACTTTGTGTAGAGTCCTTTTAAATTTTTTTTACTATCTTCCTCTTTCTGGAAGAGCCTTCTGGGGCCTCTGTCTGCTGATGATCTGAAGCTTTCATCTAATTCCCAGCGTAACATCTTCTTGTCCCAAACCTGACTTTAATTTCAATTGCTTTTCTTCTTTCTTTTTTAATGCTTCTATTATGCTCATGGCTGTTCCTACACAACACAGATTTTTTCTGACCTAATCAAACTGGTTTTCTGCTTTATTACCTCTCTGTTTACAAAGATGAGTAGTGTGTTGTTCCAGAGCAAGGCAAACCCATGTGCCGCTGAGGTGAATTGTTCATCTTCTATTCACTGTGGAGGGAGCTGAGGGAAACCAGCTTGGATATAGATGTTTCACTTTTAGACAGCTAAATTTATGTGACATGAATTCCATCCCTGGTGTTGCAAGAAAATGTGCTGTGGAAAGTCTTAATGCTGTCCAAATGTGTCCAAATTAGTTCATTACTGACAAGATGGGATACAGCTGGGTGAACTTAGGCTGTTCTAGGTGCAGTAGAGAAGGAGGACAATAGGAAATGTGGGTGGAAAAAGAAGGAATTATGCAACTTGTTAGCGCCTGTGGAGTGACTTAAGCTTAACTTTCAGTGCAGGGATGAAACTGTTCAAAATAACCAAAGAAAAATGTTTTCATCTCTCTAAGGACAGAATAGGCAGGGTTGTAGTCCCAGGACTGTTCTGTGATACATTTCCCTGAGAACTGAACAATATGCACTTGAGGAATCACAAAAGTAGGGGAGTAATTTTTCTACCCATCCAGGAAACAGGAAACATATTATATCTGTTTTTTTCTTCATCAATATGGTCTGAACTTCGGCCCATGAAAGCTTTATATGCTGTTGTTTAGAAGTGTGGAGGAGGCCAATGGATATTCATCTGGGACATCATCACAGATTGCCAAGTCAAAGTGCTCAATGAAGTACAAGCTGTTTTACTCAGAATGGCTCTTCTGTTTGCATTGGAAAATAACAAGAAATTGTGCATATAAGGCAAAGAAAGATCATTTTGTCATCCTCTCTGAACACCTTGGCAATTTTTCCATGCTTCCAAGCATCAGCATCCTTCTGGTAATGCCAAGGTTATATCAGACGGTTCTCTGCACACAAACATCACATATTTATTCATTTGCCATCAGGAAATTGCCCATCGTATTTACCATCTTCCAAAGCAACAGATAAATCCCTTTTGTTGCTTATTTTATTACTTTAGCTCTGCTTTCAGATGGGAAGGGTAGGCTTGTTTCACAGAGAAAATATGAGGTTTGTGTGCTGCTGCTGGAGTTCAGAGACAGTGTCTTGCCCATGGGTCCATCACCAGCTGCAGGACCACTCCTCTGGAGTCAGCCTGTGCTAAATAGTGAATTGCTTTGTAAAAGATACCCCTGTTATTTTATTTTCTCAGCTGAGAGCATGCAGCACCTTGCACAGTGGCTAGCTTGGGTCTGGGGAGCAATGGTAACTTCATAATGATGACTCTATCTCAAGATAATCAGTTCAGAGCTAATTAAGGGTATTAAGAGTGGCATCACAATCCCAGTAAATATATTATTTGTAGTTAAGGAGTAAGTTTGAAGCTACTGTACAAGTACTGCACTTAGGATGATCTTCAGACATGATGAGGATAAAAGGCTCTGGACCAGAGCTACATTTTTCTGCTTTTACTCTTTCCTCTGGCTGTGATAGATATCTGCTCAACAGTGACGCCACTAAGCAGAGATATGTCCAGCCAGATGGGTTCAAAGCAGGGACTGACGGCAGCGTTGATGGATAGGTAACAGAGTCCTTGCAAGCTCCAATGTAAACAGTTGCAGCTATAGCTGGGGCGGGAAATGCAGAACACCAGGCATGGAATGCAAATTAATCAAATAACTCTTGTAAAACTTTCTTATACTGAATTGAGAATACATTTTACTGATTGCAGAGTTATGATTTTGAAAGACCTTGCCAAGCAGCACTTAAAGCTGTGCTGGAATGGAGCAGTACATAGTTATCTTTATGATCCCATATTAGTTGCATATTATCTATGAAGTATCACGCAGATAACAGATGTTTCAAAACCATAATTGACCTGACTGTGAAGAGAAAAACTTCTTGTATCATTTTTCACTTTGCCTACTAATGCTTCTTAAATGCATGGTAGTTTATAAATATTTCCCTGCAATTGAATATCTGTGGTCTTTAGTTAAAGAAGTCATGCCATTTCACCAGGTCTCTGGGAAAGTCAACAACATAAGGACACAGTAAATATGATAGAGGGAAGAAGAGGGAAAATAATGTCAATCAAGGCAAGAGTTGCTGGATTAATTTCATGGATGATGTTACATGGGAAATTTGCCAAGAGAAAAAGCAACGCTGTACACAGGGAGTTATGAATTATATATCCCATAGTCTCTGCTTTCATAAGTCTATAGCTGCTGTAATTGTAAAGATAAGCTAGAAAATCTTGACCTATAGATGAATGATTTACTCATGTCCATTCGAATTTTCAGGGAGCCTGAAGCAACAGTTCCAACAAGTGGGATCCCAAATTTATTATAATATCAAAATGCTCAGATATCCGGAACAATCTTTCAGATGTCAGCAACCTTCAATGTTTTATCATACCTATATGGGTGATGCAGCATAGGATGAAGGAGAATTATTGATATATCATTAAAATTTCTATTTTTTATAAAACCCAAGCATTTAATTAAGCGTTGGTTAGTTTTATAGACGATGTCCCAAAACAGCATAGACTATCAAAGCTCAAGAAAGGCTGGGCTTTCTGATCACACATACAAATGTACAGGATAGAGTAGATTTAGATTTTCAGATAGTTTTTGTTCAAATTTTCTTCTTACTGAAGAAAGATTCTACCTGTAAGGAAAGCAGGCACCAGCTGATGTCAGAAGAGCTGAGTGGCTCAGATATGGCTGATTTACCTTAATTTAACATGTTTTCACACACCTGCTGGCCTATGGTCATTTTTTCTGTGCTCTTTGCCTATAGTTAATGCAGGACAACAAAACTCAGCCTTCAAACAATGAAAGAGAGCCAAAACTAGATTATACCACCTCAAATTTGATGAGAACCAGGAGGGACATATATGCTTACTGTGCATCAGCTGAGACAGAACAACTTTTTAAGCTGCAAAAATTATACTGTGTTCCTGAGCTGAAAACAAAACAAAACCAAAGCAGTAGGAGTATATGATTCTTTCCCAGTATTAATACTGAGTGCCAACAAAGAGCTATACTAGCCTAGTCTGATGTAAGGTTTGAAAGTGAGCAATAAATTAGCAAAATTTGCAGATGATGAGCCAGAAATGAACCAGATCTTCAGGAAGCATAAACTGGGCTATCTTTCTTCAATTGGCTGAGTGAGACATTAAAATCCATTCTAGAATGGTTTTGAGAGTGTTTTTTGAAATGTTTGGAAAATTCTATAGAGCTAGAAGACTAGAAAATACAAGAGCTGTCAGGTTATACAGAAATGATAAGGAGTGTACTTTGTAAGAACAAATTAAAATACTCTTACATCTTCAGGGAATTTCAGTGTAATTGAAACCACTCAAAGGAAAAGGAAAAAAAAAAAACTCCACCAAAATTATGATCAGGGCCAGCTGAAGTAAAACACGCACGGAAGTTATTAGGCATAGTTATTAGTAATAAAGATAGCACCGCAAGTAAGAAAAAGGTGTAACATAGGCAGAAGCCAGTGCTCTGTTTTGCTTACCATTAGTGCTTCCTTGTCTTAAAAGTTGGAGTGGAATTTTGTTTGCTCTTGTCAGCCTGAGTAAGCAGAAAGAGGGAAAAGTAGGTTCGCTTTTTCCAAAATTAGGCATCTAGCATTAGGGTATAGAAATTTCTCTTCTGACTATAAAAAGATCTTGGGTAGACTGGACTGAACTATAAAGGTCTAGCCTTTAATTATAACCATGCTGGTTAATGGTTTAATTAATGACCAGGATGATGGGGCAGATCATCTCTTCAGAAAGTTTGGAGATCATGCATTTTTGGGTGGTGTACTTGATAGACCAAATGTTTAGTTGTGCTGGTATTCAGGGGGAACTGGAGAGGCTGGAGAAAGAGGCAGAGTGGAACCTCATCAAGTTGAAGGAAGGAAAATGCAGTCTTGCACCTGGAGAGGAACGACCTTATGCACCAAGACAGGCTGGGAATCACCTGGCAGGAAAGTAGTTTTACAGAGGAAGACTTAAGGCTCCTGGTTGATAAGAAGTTGATCCTGAGCCAATGATGTGCCTTTGTGGTAAAGAAGGTCAAAAGCCTTGTCAGCTGCATGAGAAAGAGTGTTGGCAGCATGTTGAGGAAGATAATGCTTTCTCTCAGCCCTGATGAGATGCATCTGGAGTTCTGGGCCCAGTGCTGGGCTACTGGGTACAAGAGAGACATGAACATGCTGCAGTGAGTCCTGTGAAAAGCCACAAAGATGGTTAAGGAATGATGAGGAGAGACTGAGAGAGCCAAAGCTGTTTAACCTGCAGAAGAGAAGATTTAGGGGGATCTTATCAATGTGTAGAAATATCTGATGAGCTTATGTAAAGGAGGTGGCGTCAGGCTCTTCTCAGTGGCAACCAGCAATGGGATAAGAAGCAGCAAGCACAGATGGAAATACAGGAAATTCAATTTAAGGGTAAGAAAACATTTTTTTTTCTTGTTAGAATGGTCAAATATTGGAACAAGTTGCCCGTGGAATTTGTGGAGTCTCAGTGCTTGGAGGGACTCAGAAAGAGATTGGAAATGTTTTTTGAGTAGCTTGTTACTTGCTAGAAGGTGACCCTTCTTTGAGCAGGGGTGTTGGACTAGACAGTCTTCAGAGGTCCCTACCAATCCCCGATGCTCTGAATCTCCCTTATCAATTACGCCTTCTTGCAAAACCACGTCACTGTGATTTCTTTACCACACGAGTCCTCACAGAAGTCAACTAAATTGATAATCCTAATTCATTTAAAAACGTTCAAACACCTGCAATCTTATTTCCTTATGGGAGCCACAGCATCTACAATTTATCATTATTTTTTTTAATTACAACTTTTTCTTCTTTTTTAAGAAGTAATTCTAGTAAAATTTGTAGGTGTTTTCTGCATGCTATGCCAGCTCTTCCAGGCACAGGTGTGGTGTTTCCGCTAGAGGCCCTCAAGACATGTATGGAGAGTTGAAAAGGGTTGACTTGTCCCTTGAAGCAGTAGATCCTTTCTGAAAATCCACCTCTTAGATCTCCTGATGTAATTACCCTTCAAATCCCTTTTTGTCATTGATAACAGACATAGTGAGTGGAAACAAGAACACTTGCAACTTTTCCAGTTAAGCACACACAGGGAGAAAAGTAAATAAATGTTGTTTTGGTTCTTAAAAGGAAAATAGAGCCAGAGTCTCAGATTCTGTGGTACATGCAGATACTTTCATTTTAGAGAATTTACAAAGATTAATGCAAGATAATGAAAACAACGCAAAATATTTAAACTGCAGGAAATAGCAAGTAATATAATAAAGATAGTAGAAAGGCCATGATGTTGTTCTTTTTGTTTACCTTGACAGTATTGCTCTTTACAGACTAATTTCTATGGGAAACTTTAGAGCTTTTGTTATCTGGCGTTCAGTTAAGTCACTTTTTGTGTTTCTGTTACTTTATATATTTCAGCATCAACTTATTGATACCCTAAACAGCATAATTCCTTCTCAAACCTCTGCTGTAGGTCAAACTTTGCTATTTTGAGTTTCATATTGTTGATCCATATACTTCAGAAAAGCCTGGAGGTGGGATTACTCTGTCCAAATTTAGAGATCTACAATGAAGCTGTCAACATAGGAGCAAGTTGTTAAGAATTCCTTTACACTTAAGGGAGAGAAGTACAAAGTTTAAAGCAGACTTAAAATAGGTCAGACAAATTGCTTTCTTCATATGTCTACTTCTCTCTGTTGAGTATATAAAAAGAGACTTGACAATGACCTCATATGAGTACATGTCTTTCAGGCTTCTAAAATTAGGAGACGTGTCCTAGGTCCCTGAAGGGTTGCTTCCCCAACTCTGCTTATTTCTTGCTATCAAGTGTCTCAGTTGACAATAAGAAGGTTCACCATGTCCTCTCATATAAATTATGAAGCTGACATATTAGGCTTCAGAAGTTTTAGGAGAGAAATAATAAATTGTACTGATTTCACACCTTGTGTTAAGAGCCTAAAGAAGAGATAATCAATTACATGATTATCTGTTCATATATAAGTTTGTGCCATAAGCAGCTATGGAGTTCCCTTCCCTGGGGAGAACCTGGGAGTGCCAAGGGAGTGGTCTGTGGACCAGACTGACTGGTGATGGCTGGAGTACTCTTCTTGGCACCTTCTTTCTTTTACACCCCATCATTCTCCACCCAAGTTTATTCAGCGTAGGGAAATACTCCTCGTGCCACTAGAGAATACTGAGATAACTGTGAATGGAGTGGGTGACTTTGCTTTAGTGTAGAGTACTCAGTCTGCAAAATCTCAAATTATCCTGTATGTTGTCAGAAGATTTCCAATTTCCACACTTGAGTAGTAGCTCGGTTATGATGCAGGAGAAGGAAAGGATGTAGTGGGCAGCCCAGACTAGACCCTGAATGAAGATTAATTAAGTAATTTGATCACGACAGGTCTAAACAATTGTGGGTCAGCTTTGAAATATATTACTTTCCATTCAAACCACTGGCACACATCCCAGAGGACCATATGAAGGAACCTAGCAGATCAGGTTATTTCTTTCTTTTTGATGACATCTTAATAATAGCTCACAATAAAGTCACTGAAAATCTTTTTTCATTCATTCTGCATGGGTACACTCTGTCTGAGGTGCTGTATAACAATTCCACTCATTACCTGATATGGCAAGGTTTGATTCTTTTAAGGAGTTGTTCTTTAACTTCACCCTGGAAGCAGGAACATCCTACTTGGTAAGGGCTCACCATCTGTTTTTGGTTTTTACTGAGATCATATCGTGCACTTATGGGCTTCACATGATGAAATTCTCCTCATCAGTCTCTAGACTTCTGTAATATGGTCCACATAGGAGCTAAGCACTCCAGAGTCCTTTCTTAGACAGGGAACAGCAACGAGCATTTGCAGCAGAATATGTTTTACTGGAGTTTTTCCAACCTACCTTTGAGGTACCTATGATTCACCACTAGGTAACACAAAGAATCTGCTGTGGCACTGAAAGTGTTTACAGTGGAAAGATGAATCCACCTTCATAGATGATGAATTGCTTTCTTAAGTCATTAGCTGTTAAGATGTTAATTAAGTTGTTGCTTGGGGTTTTTTTGGTTTGTTTTTGGTTTTGTTTTTTTTTCTTCTTCCTGTATTTCAGCCCATTCCATTTTGGTAGCTATCAGATGGTTTTCAGATTATCGGACATTCTTCACCAGAGATAATTGAAGATTTTTTTGTATTGGGGAACAGAAACCTACACATAACTGAAAGGTGCAACCCCATGCTATTGGCTATTCTAACTTCACTAATTCTAGTTGCAGCACCAGATGCAGATCAAACAACAACATGAAGCACAAGTATATCTAATTTACCAATGAAATTACAGCATTTGGCCACCAGTGACATTAGAAGACAGTATGATAATTCAAGCTTCCCTTCTCAAACCCATATTCATATACTTATTTTTTTTCCCAATACTGAATGGAAATGGAAATGCGTTATTGCCTGAGTTTTAGAAAGCTCATCTTTCTATGAAAACAGAGCAGATAGTACCTGTTGTGAGATAACTAGCCTTTTATCGGTTATAGGCAGACTCTGGAACTCTGTATATCACACATGCTACAGCTCCTAAACAATATATACGGGTTCTGCTGCAGGTCTGGTGCATAAGTTCACGGAACTGGTAGTTGTTATTACCTAATAAACACTTGAGTCTCTGTGGACAATACGAAGGCCTCATCCCAGTTTTTGATGCAGGTTTCCATGACTACCTTGAAGACAAAAATGAAGTTGATTCTTTTACTTGTCTGCAAAATATGAAAGAAAGGCAATGAAATGGTTTGCAAAAGTTCTTGTCATCTCTTTAGAAGTTCCTTTGAAACTAAGATAAAACAGAAAATGTCCACTCTCCACTTATCAAATATAGTGAATGACATGTTAAGTAAAATTGGGTCTTCAAATATTAGTGTGTATTCTAAATGTTATCACTTTCCCACAAGGTATCTGTCTATCCATTTACTCGGGCATCCTTCTGCTGTATTTAAATTTCATTTCTGCACCGTATTTACAGTGGCAGAATCCAAGGATAGAGCTCAATCTCCACACCACCCTCTGGCCTTTCTGGACTAGCCTGCATGCAGGAGTGCAAATGATCAAGAAATAATTTCAAATCCAATGTCTGCTAATGCGTCTGTCTGGTTTTCTGTTGCTTCTGTTAATGGAGTGACTTTCCTTTTCTGGTTCCTCATTGCTGAATGTCACCACGGATGTTTGCTGTCCTTCTCAGCTGAGATCTTATCAGTCGCTCATTATTTGATAAACCATCAGAAATATAGTTAAGTAATTAAATTCAGTACCAGAGCGGAGCAAGAGAGACTGATCAGTGGAAGAAAGCAGTTTAAAGGGAATCTTATGAATCATTGTTCTCCATTTAGTCAGGGTTTGGGTAGAGAAGACAAAAAATTAAAGAGCTTAATTTTCCTTTTTTATTTTTTAATTGGAAGACTCTCTCCATTCTAAATGCTGATACCTTGGCAGCATGTTGCAGTCAGCATAAAAATTGAGCATCCCCTGATCTTTAAAGTTCTTTTACATTTGCCTTTGTCATTCCTTTATTTACTTTCTCTCTTTGGTCTGTTTTCTTTTTCGTCTTTTCTCCTTTGTTACATTTCCTCACATTCCCTCTGATATTTTAAGTTTTTCCAATATACACTTGCTTTATTCTTTCTCTAATTGTGTCTTATATCCCTGGTTTTTTTTTATTATCTATGATCCCTTTCTTTTCTTCACTCAAACATTTACTTACCTGTTTAAAAATTTCTCTAGTTGCGAAAACGCATGTCACTTGTGTTTATGGCCGTGGAGGTTATAGGTGATTGCACGTAGGAAACCTACATCAGACAAGAAGATCTTCAAAGGGGCTTTGGTATTCAAAGTCTTTGTTTGTACTTGGAAATAAAACAGAGGAGAGACAGTTCTCTGGCTCTGAGACAAACTGGTGTGACAGAGCTCACGCCCATGGGGCTAAACTCATACCTTCCTTAGCAGAGGGATTGCACTTAAATTACTGTAGACATCACCAAAGTACCTCTAGCTGAGTTTATCTTGGAGGAATTAGGTTTATAGACCAGAAATACACTGAAGGGGTGTGGTGCATTAACCTTGATTGAATGCCAGGTGCCCACCAAGCTGCTCTATCACTCTCCTCCTCAGCTGGACAGGGAAGAGAATATGTGATGAAAGGCTCATCGGTCAGGATGTGGACAAGGAGATCATTCAACAACTACCATCACAAGCAAAACATATTTTACTTGGGGAAATAATTTTTATTCATTATGAATCAAATCAGATCAGGATAATGAGAAATAAACCCAAATCTTAAAACACCTTCCGCCCACTCTACACTTCTTCCCTACATCATTCCTGAATTCTCTACCTCCTCCCTCCAAGTAGTGCAGGGGGACAGGGAATGGAGGCTGTTGTCAGTTCACACACATTGTCTTTGCCAGTCCTTTCTCCTCACTCTCTTCCCTTGCTCCAGAGTGGGGTCCCTCCCATGGGAGACAGTCCTCCATGTATTTCTCCAGTGTGAGTCCTTCCCATGGAGCGTAGTCCTTCAGGAGCCCCCAGGGGCACAAATCCTGCCAGAAAACTTGCTCCAACATGGGCTCCTCTCTACATGGGTCTACAGGTCCTACCATGAGCCAGATAGATAGGTTATCTTGAACAAAAAAACTTGTTTAAGAATCATGATTTGGAGCCAGTGGAAATTTTTAAATACTGAGTTATGGCAGGAGATGCTAGGATGGAGCTAATGTCAGGTATGCAATTCTGTGGTGTGCTGACCACCTGCCTAGCTCCTTGGCAGAGACCAAACAGTGGAAGCCACAGACATGCACGACACCGTCATCCATGTAAGTCAGTCCTGTCTTATGTCATGGATGAATCTTTAGCCTGACAGTACAATTTATTCCTTTGCACCTCTATTGTCGAGTTCTCAAAAAACTATCGGATTATTAACAAGTCTGATCAAAGATTTTGTGATCTGGACAAGTAATCTCTGGGAGTAAAACCTCAAGTGATCCAGTGTCCTAAAAATAAACCCCAGGCAGTTGTGCTTTTGAGACAGTACTGAATATCATGAAGGTCAAATCATGAAGCAGACAGGTCCTTTTACTGTTTCAAAATAATCCACGTGACCTTTTCCTTTGGATGCAATTTAGGTTTTCACAGCTACAGAGCCTCTTTCAGTAGTTTCTGTGATACAAGTGACTGATCTTACAGACATGTCCTTGGCTTTAAATTAAGTACCTGAGACCATCTATAATAGCTGCAATCCAGACAAGTGTGATTTATGTCTAGTACGTACAACTCAGAGTTCCAGTGTTGGATTCTCTGTTTTCCACCCATTTCTTTTTCATTCTCTTCATGTTTCCTATATTTATCATGATTTTCCTGTATCATTGCAGAAATCTGAGCCTTGATGTGAAGACGTCCACTAAAAGATCTGCAGAGAGTTTGTGCTTCAGCCCTAGTAATACTCTTAAACAAAACTGGACTAAAGTTCAAAGTTAAGTGAGAAGATGGCCGTCAATTGGAAGATCTGCTTCTTCACTCTCATGTTGCTTCCCATGGTAAGGAAAGATATTTTTATTTATATTGTACTGATATAAATTCATATTCTCAAGGCCAACAATTGCTAAGAGTGAAGGATCTGTTGCTGACACTGATTTTGGCTTTTTCTGTGTGGCCCCATATGTTACGTGAAGACTTTTCCAGTCTCTTCTGTGGATGTAATAAAATTGTGACATTGTCATTCTGTAGGATGGCAAGTCTTGAGGGGATTTGTTTGCTGTTCATGTCTGTGATAAAACGAAAACAAAACAAAGTAATATTTTAAAAAAAAATAATACTGAGAGTCTTGTTTCAAATATATTGGTTTAAGATTATTTTTCCAGGCAGGGGGGATAAAATTAGACATTCCCATCAGCCCCATGAAACATAAGCCTTGAGATACTTCAGCCAGTGCTTTTCCATGCCTTCATTTTCAGAGGGCCAATTTTAAGAACTTATAAAACTGGGCTTCTATATAAACAGGCAGTCAAACCTTCACCCCTTTTCTAAAGATCTTGGACTCTGTATGAAGATTACAGGGATTTATTTTCACCAGGAGTCTTTACTTACTAACTAACATGCTATCAATGCATCACTCAGTCTTAACATGTCTAGGGATTGTAACTCTATTCCTGCCCATTGTCCCTCTACACATTGTTGCTGTGTCCAGCCTCAAGTAATTGCTGTAAAACTGCTGAATAAAGCATGATTATTCCCTTCATAACTGTGGGGAATAGCACATAACCCCCATAATAAACTCATCTTGCATTTTCACTCAGTTTTTCGCAAGACCATTGATCATCACTGTGCTTTCCATCCCTTCATAAGAAATATTGCACCAAAAGATATTGTGGCGAATAGTGCTATTCTTTAAATCCTCTTGGTTTTATTAATAGCCTTCTATTACTTCTATGCAAATGTTTTACAGTTGCTTAATATACAGATATTCTCACATTACTGCACTTTAATAGCCAGGTATTTTAAAGAATTCTTGACATATAATTTGCTTTTATTTTTAAATAAGAAAATCTTCTTGAAAAAAGAAGATGTAGTAGACCAGAGTATCTTTTAGCAGTTTCTGCAGAGTTTCTTTCTTATGTATTGATCTTCTGACCTGTCTTTTGCAATGCATAGCGTACAGGGCTCATCTTTATTTCGGCACAGACACACAAAAAAATACAGTCTTTCCTCTTAGGTCTTATTTAGAGACCATTTTAATTAACTGCATATCTGAAATGTAGCGTTATTTGGCTGAATTCTGCGGATTGGAATTGAACCTGGGATTTGAGTTCATTCAGATAACACAGTCCCTTATCATACAAATATTGTAGTCTTTGAATTTCTTTCCAGTGCATGATTCTTCTGACTATTGCCTAGCTTTTCTGGTCAGGGAAAAAGTGTTACATATTAATAAAGTGATTATGTTTAATTTTTATACTGTCTCTGAAATAGTTACCTTCAACTTTCTCTAAGCTAGTGGGAAGGCGAAATCCCTCAACTTTTAAAGCATTTTAGATGCCTGCATTAGTATGAAATTTCTGCCTTCTTAACTATAAAAGGAAATTAGCTCAAATTCAGCTGTTGTTTTTGGACATACATTAGCTTACATAAACACACCTTGTTGCTTCTGTTCTGAGACCCAGAAATGACAACTGTCATATCTAGGCCTTTTAGGAGATCCCATCCTACAGCTCAGCCTGGGACAGCCTCACATTTCCTCATCCATAAGTGCTGGTGAAATGTATTTTATACAAGGTGAAAGAAATTGGTAGAGTTGCTGAGCTCCTGGCCATACCCAAGCATATTTTTCAGACTGGAACAAAATTAATTAAATGATCACATGAATGGAAAGGCAAAAGACAGTTTTTTAAATGACCAAGATTTTTGGTGTTCAGCTTCAGACAGCCAAAAGGTATCTTTTTATTTAGAGGTGAACAATTTTTAATTAAGGGAAATAAGTGTGACTGAACATATCTCTTGAGCTTTCAGATGGATGACCTTCCTGGCAAATGTAGAAGGACAGCGAGTTTCCAACTCCTAGCATTTCAGGACATAACTGTGATCACTGAGCTGGATAATTAGTGATCAGCTCCAGCTTTTGGAAGGAACAGATCTCTAATGAAATACTGTGAAGCAAACTAGAGCTAATAAGAACAAATATGATTTTTATATGTGCTGTTTCTGCAGTGTTTATGAGCTTGTTTATGAGTGCAAGATTTTATTATAGCCTCTTGCAAGAACTCAGGTACTAAAATTAACAATTTTACACCCATGAACACATGCACACACATTTCTTCAGTCAGTGAAGAGACTTATGTCTACCACAGAGATTGTGCTATAACTTGTGTATCTTATTCATTCATTATTACCTCCCTAAAGTTTCTTTTCACAGACTGGAGCTCAGGAATGGTGTTATATTATTTATGCTTCTTCCCATACTGGGACTTTTTTGTGATGCTTGTGATAACACATTTTGTCTCCATTGGGGGACGCACTTTCTTTTCAAACCACCTCCAACATGCCGTGTTGGTGTCCTCAAATTGGTACTTTTCTATCATGCAGATTTTCAGATTTTCTACCAAGGGAGCAGACGTGACTTTTAAAAAATTCAGATTAAATTTAAATGTCATCCTAGCCTCCAAGAGGTGCCTGGAAAAAGTCTTGTTTTACACTGCCTTCCTCTAAACACAGCTAGCACTGTTCAAGAAATCTCTGGTTGCTCACAAGGAGAACACCTGTACTCAGCAGTTGGGATCGATACCCTTTTGGTGGCACTTGTCTGCAGCTCTTGCAGTCAGCGAGGTGCGATAGCTCCTGGACTTGTAGACCTGTTTGGATGTACATTATTCCAGACTAATGTCCATATTCACAAACAGGTTATGAAAAAAAACAAAAAGAGGACAAAATATATTAATAGAAAATTCTAGGGGACCTCAAGTGTGGACTAAGACCAGACAATAGAAACACAATAAGTTAATATACAACTAGAAATGGGGATTTTTAAGCCAATTCTAACTATCAGAGATTAACACGGTTAGATTTTTCATGTGTTTAAACAGACTATTCGGTATTTGCCTATCAAAAGGCATTCCACCTTCTAATTAATTTCTTGGGACTGAAGGCAGGATCTAGATCTTGTAGGGGAATTCTTGAGCTTTATGTTTTTTCCCCATTTAAAATACTTTCCTAGTTTGAAATGTTTGTGTAGCTATTTCATCTTGGTTTAAGCTTTTTTTTTCTTTTTTTCTTTGTTAGCTAACTGCTTCTTTCCGGTCACATCCTTTTCTTTGTTTTGTCTCAACATCTTCTCTTTTAATTTGAACATCAGTTTTCTTCATCCTACCTTTTTTTTTTTTTCCTTCTGAATTCACTTTCACTGCCATTTTCATTGATTTCGCATTCCTTCCATCTACGATAGCAGTGGGCTTCAGTTTCTATTGGAAATATTAAGAAAAGTCATCATGAAATTTCTGAGGAGATAGGATCCTAAACCATCGTTCCTTTGTCTGGTTCCAAATGTACTTGAGAAACAATGAAATTCATGACTCACAAAGTTGGCTTAGTATATGAACTGAATTTTAAATGTAACTGCAATGCAGGTGTTCTAACTGTCTGTAATAATTCAATCAGACCTATTTCTTCAGCTAATACTTGGAATTTCTTCTGGGTGTACGTTTAATATTGCTAAGCTTAAATGTTTCAAATGATATGATATTCTTTGTAGTGTTTCATTAGCTGGCAAACATATGTTCATTGGCTTCCTTCAAAAAAAAAGAGAGAGATGAAAAGAGAAAGTGTGTAAGCGATGCCTGTTGTTTACCAACACTGAAGTGCAGTCACTGTGTAGGGGTCAGATGGGCAAATACGGACTTGGATGTGCAGACAGCTTCTCACGGATCAGAGAATGAAACCTCGATCTGATTACATTTCAGCAATTCACTAAGAGGTGAAAAGAAATACTGGATCTGTTTGATCAGACCCTACGTACTGAAGGGGGTAATATTTCTCAATCTTTTAAGGATGTCTATAGTCGACAGAGCAGAGAGCTATCTGTAGCCTCCATTATTCATTTCTAGCTGTCACTTCCAGTGCCAGGCTACATTCAAGAAGGATAATCTACATTTCGGTCCCCATCATTTTTTAAAGATGAGAGACAGTGTATTCAGACACTCTACTAGTTTCTCTCCAACACTGTTATGTTTGTTAGAGCATCCATTTTCTGCTACAGCCTGAATGTGAAGTTCCACAGGCACGAACATAGATGGTTGTGCTGGTCCCTGCTCTTTAAGCAAGCCATTTTTTCCATGCAGGACTTAATGAGACAGCTTTTGATGAGTTTATCTGCCTTATGATTTGTAACATTTCATAACCTTATTAGAAAAGTCAAGTTCTCTGCAGAATTGCACCCTTCTCTAACATAATACAATGTTACATGGGATTTCCCTGTTACTTATGTAATGCAAATAAAATTATGTACAAGTATAGCTGGGGAACTACTGGGAATGTTCTCCAGAGGAGAAAAAACTCAGCTAGCCAAGACGTTACTGTTGCTATAGCTTTTCCTTTTTAATATAAGGAGGTAGTGCTGGGGGCAATCAACAGAATATAACAACCTCTTAAAAGCCTATGCCTTGTTCAGAAAAGAAAAAAATGGAAAAAAAAATAAAGGTTCAGGATGTGTAATATTGAGTAAGATACTTTCAAAGAGAAGGTTCAGAAGGTAAGGTTCAGAAGGTAAGGTGTATCACAAAAAGCACTTGAGAAAATCAGTGTTGCAAAGCAATCAATGACAGTGTCCTTAATAACAACCAACTTCAAACAACTTTTAGAGGCAGAAAAATTAGGATTCTAGGTTTCAGGTCGTCCCTAGCCAGCCAGCTAAGTGAGATAGGTGTTTACAGGGGGTGGTAGAATGATGGATGTCTCAAGGTAGATCTCCACTGGAGATATCTATGAGTTTCTGGGTTTTTCTGAGAAAGCCCAGCACATTGACACTCCTGTCTAAGATTCCTGAAGCTAGTGAAAGACCTCGATGTTGTGTTGGTGCTCTGTCTAGTACACTGGCACTTGTAATTTCACACCGGGAACCTTGGGTGTCAGTTATGGTTATTGCAGAAGCTGAAGAAAGATGCGCTTAGTCAAAACGTTTTTAAGATTATTAAGGTTATTAAGCACAAAACGCGAATGACAACCAAAAAGAAGAAAGTCTAGAAATATGCATGTTCTACCAAGGTGTGGTTCACAGTGCTATGCACAAACACAGATATCTACATGCAAATTTCCTTATTTAGTCAGGCAAGATATTTAGGTCTTAGAAATGTATGGCAGAAGGTTACAAAGCAGAAAATGGTTGCCCTATATTGATGTGTTCACTTTTTTGCCCTCTGGTACTAGTAATAATTTCTGTGACAGTCAAATGATATAGTGACAACACTGATTTAAGGACATTAATATGATTCTTTTCCCTGCTGGTTTTATATTCATGAGCTTGGAGGAGCATTGGATGAGCAGTCAAATAACAAATTGGGAAATAAAAAAAAAGATCTCTTAGAAAAGGACACTGTTAAAAAAAAAATAAAATCAGAATCAGTGATTTTTCGTGTTGCTCAGTTATTAACATCCAGGACCTGGAGGGATATTATTCAAGTCTCTAGCAAGCGTGCTGCTGGCCTGCTCTTTCTTAGGTTTGCTGAGTCAGCAGCCTAAGATTTACTGTGAATTCAGCTTGAAGAGATAGCTGTGATGAGGAACCAAAGCTACATTAAAAGGAAGAGGGAAATGGAATTAAAAGAGCAGTAAGAGAGGAAAAGAATATGAAAAAGAAAAAAAAAAAAGCTACATTTACATGACTACACGGTTAAGGATTTGGTCCTTTTTGTGCCCTCCTGCCCCTCTCACCATAGTTTATAATAAATAGTTTCTTCTCAGTCTGTGAATTAAACTTCACTGCTTCTCAGACTAAATGTAAGTCCTATGACAAGAACAGGAGCCTTCCTGAGGATCAAGTTGCTATGCTGTAAGCGTGCCCGGGGGAACAAACAGGATCAGCATTTGCCCCAGGGTTACACACCACAAGGCCCTCCAGATGAACCGTCCAGAGGTTGTCTATGCAACAGCCATGGGGTTAGGAAGCAGATGCAAGGCAGTGTACAGTGCTTAAGGCTGCTTCCAGGACTACTTTTTCAAAGCAGTAGAGACATGGCTATTTAATCAAAGTCGATGAGACCCATTAAAAAACACTGCCAACTGTAAAGCCTGAGTGTTGTTATCATTGCAGCCCCCAAAGGCACAGAACCCAACTCAACAAACCCCTCTTTGTTTTTATGAGCAAGGGTCAAATAACTCACTCCAGGCTGGCTTGTGCTCATGTTCCTGAAAAGAAAATTGGGGTTTTCCCCCTCTCCTCCACATTTTTTTTTTTTTTCCACATGTGTGAATCACTTGGAAATGAGGATTTTGGAGATATTGGTGCCCTTCTATATTAAACTATGGTGATCTTGGTGATGTATTTATTCGTCACCACATCACAGTAGTTGTTCCCAAAATGGAGATCATCTTCCTAATGAATGGGACCTGCCTCTGTGTTTCTGTGTATGTTAGAGTTGAGTTGCATACCTAATTTATGAAAGGAAATGTATTTAAGCCAATATTTACACACATAAGTGCTGGATGTCTAGATTAAGATAATGACTAATATTAATATATTTAAAAATTCTTCTATAGTCAGTGGCAAGGGGCAGACACCTCTAGCTATTGCTACAACCCATCCAAAACCCTGCTGTGCTTTCCTTACTTACCGAGTCATCCAAAAATAGCTTAGACTAGACTTTGGTTTCTTTATTTTTTTAAGAAACCTCATCTTTATTGAGCAGTATGTTCCATTTTATGAATGCCGTGTGGATAATGAACAGATGACAGTAAGTGAGTGTTTCTAGTTGGTTGTCTTGCATTGTCAACATCTTGGGACTTACCTTCGTAGGATGGTTTGTAAGGTTAGTATGAATGTTGTTTACCACCTTTCCCGGAATAATGTGTTTAAAAACAACTGTTGAATGTGTGTTCTTGCATGGGTGAGGACAGATGCCCAGGGATCATTGTGTCTGTATTAAAAAAAAGAAAAGCAAAAAAAAAAAAAAAAGCCATTAAATCATTCAGGATCTTTAGATACATGAAAGAAGATCCATTGTAAAGAGAAGTGGAAAACTATTTTTCCCATATAACAAATCATATTTTAACATTTTAAAAATATTTTGTGTTACTTTGATAGAATTAGTCTTTCTGGTAAAGTTTAAAGAACCCAATCTCAATTTCAACCACTTTTCCCCCCTTTTTTTTGGTACAAAATTAAGATTTCTAATCAAATATTGTCCGCAAACAAGACAAAATATGGAAAGGGAGTGCTTTAAAACTCTCCTTCCCCTTTTTAAAAAGGAACAAATGACAGCTGTGTGGTTTTGGGTTTTTTTTTTTAGTTTTTTCCCTATCAATACAGTTTAGACTGTAAACCTAATCAATGTGTTGTTTCCTGAGGGAAAACAGTCTCAATGAACATCTTTCAACCAGATTTCATTTGCACCGGTTGGTGGGTTTAAAGGTTTCCCAGCCTTTGAATGTGCTCAGTGGCTGTACTCACTCTCCCAATATACTTTATAAATATGTACCTTTATGCTGAAAATTTCTCTTGAAGATTGCAAAGTGACAAAGTTTTTGACTGCTCCTGGCTTGCCTGATAACGTATTTGCGCAATGTCCTTTTCTGTCAAACATTCCTCAGTAGGCTTCTTTTGGAATGTAAAATTCCTATTAATTCTCTAAGAGCTTTAGAGGGAAAAATAGAAAATACTCTGGTTTCCGTGTACCCTTTTCAAGTGCTTTTGGTCCCACAATCACACTCTGACTCAGCATTCATGGCCAAAGTGTGTTATTCAAGGGTTATTTGGGTTAAATACAGGCTGGTGATTTGGTTGTTTGAAGAATGCTACAATATTTTCTCAATAATTTGAGCTACTGGTGTTTGCAGATATGGGAAGGGAAGTAGAGAGAAATTGATATATATATATATATATTTTTATTTTTTTTTAATTATTCAGGTCTTATAGGCACATCTAAGCATGCTGCATATTTTGACGCAAAACTGCTTTGGAACTTTATTTTTTGCTTTCTTGTTTGCTAAAAGCTTGTCAGATAACTGATAATGCAAGATGCATATTGGATAAGATTAGAGACATGCTGAAGCTCAAGCATATAAATTTGTGTTTTCTTCCTCTCAAATATTAAAATGTTCTCTTTTTTTCTTCTTGCTGCCCTCTGGCTGAGCTGGTTTTAGTTATTATATCTCTGTTAGCCAGTTTTATGATAATTTGCTCCATTACATTTGCTCCCTAACAAAATGCACGACGTTTTTGCGTTGCAATAAAAACTAAATTCTCATACAATTACAGGCTGAGCTAATACTTCTTCCAGCAACTCAGATGTGCAAAATCTAAAGCTTTTTGGCCACCCTGTGTTGCCTATTATGTCTAAAACTACGCAGGAACACCCAGTGAACAAACTCTATTCTAATTTAAAAAAGTATTGAATCTCTCTGCCTGCTTTCAGTGGAACAGCTCTGACATCGAGATTGATGTAGTTACTATTCCTTCTGCTAACAGACCACAGTTGTAGGAATTCCCTTGCATACTCCGTTTACAGAGCAGTTGTGGGAGAGTCAGGCAGGCAATATCCATGAGAACGGGCTCTAAGATGCTGAAGGGCCTTGATACCCTAAGGAAAGCAAACTAATGTGATCACGTCTACACATGCATATTTATTTTCCATTCCTCCAGGTCATCTGCCTCCCCCCACATCCCAAATGTTAGAGTGATTTCAACTAAATTTAACAGAAGGACCACATTCTCAGACAAATTAATTTTCTAATGAAGGTTTAGGCAAAGAGAGAGATTTTGTTGATTTCCTACACATAAAATGAACTTCAAGATACCTCAAGCATCCTCAAACCACCAATTTTGCTTTAAAGTCTCTATAGTATGGCAGGAATTTGCTCTCATGGCAGAGCAATCTCTTCGCTTTCTCTCTCTTCTGTATGTATTAGACATCTAGTATTTGCCTATGTTAATATTTTGCTCTGATAGCAGGAAAACCAAAGCAGTCTGAAACACCTGCCCCTGTTTCTGACTCTTCCTCTCACCATGGAAGATGAAATTTTTTTCCATTAACTTCAATCTGAACCCAATTAAAAGATTACCGCAATGTAACGTTATCATTTCAAGGGCTTCAGAGATATACATCTTCATGTTGTAGAAGTCATATTGCAATGCAGGAGTAAGTGGAACTATGTAAATTTAGACCATTTACCTTAGGGGAAATGCTTTGCATGTCTTTATTCTATTGCACATATATCTCTATAGGGTGGGGGATAAGACACTGAACTCCCTGAAAAGTAAAAATAATATATATGGTGGAGCTGAGTTTTCTTTCTGTATCTGGAAATAACATCAGCAGAAGAGAAATTAACTTTTTGGGTGGAAAGGATATGAGGAGGGAGCTGAAAATGAGCCTGTTATGGTTAATAACTGAGAAATTCTTGCTACTCAAGGTCCTGGACAGACATTCATGTGGGGAAATTCATCTGAACCTGAGCAACAACCTTTTCTGAGGCTTCTGGCTTACTAAGAACAGTTGAGGGAAAGACGCAGGCATGAACTCCGTGCAAGGGCTTCTTTTCTGAAGCCATCGTGTTGCGTGTACTGTGTGGCTCTCAGGAACCACCACCTTTAACTATAGAGGCAAAATTTGACTTATGCTTGCTGGGATGCACACTGTATCAAGTTATGTAGGAATCTAGGACGGCTGAAGATTTCAGAATCAGGTATTGGTGAGACTGATGTGGCTCATTGTCACAGATGAAGTAGGATCCAGCATTTTACAGCCCAAATACATAACATTAGGCTCTCTTAATCAACATACAAGGACCCTATTATATATGGAGTGAATAAATACCCCCGCAAAACAGTTACCTCTTCCTCCTGGATGCCAATTTATTGATGCTTCCACGCATTTAACACATTAAATTTGGGAAGGGAGACTTGAACCTATCAGGCAGCAACTACTGTCTTTAGCGTAGATCAGTAACCACGTATGCTTTGGTTTTAAAGCCTTTTTTTTTCCTTTTTTCTTCCTCTTGTTTAAATGCAAAAGATTCTGAGCCCTAAATGTCTGCGCATTGCAGTCAGCTGCAAACAGCACAGCTAAAGCATCTGTTACCCTTGGAGAGAGCCCCCCTGCTATCGAGTTCTGCATCAAGGATGCCCTTGTACCTGCCAAACGAGGTGACTGGTTTAACACTCTCGATGCCTGCTGCATTCTGTTTAGGCTGAGAAGAGCAGGAGATGCATCATAAGGATAATAAAATGCACCCCGACTCTGTCCTTATTCGTTAAGGTATCCCTTATCCGAACAAATTTCAGTATAGTAGCACAGCAGAAAATGCTGGAGCAGAATCTGGGTCATGACAAGACTCTGAAAGTGAGACCTGTGGCTTATCTGTCAGGGTCTGAAATGCATCCAAGTCCTGCAGGGTTATTTGGAATGAAGTCACTCTTTAAGGGGGAGACCTGCCCTTAGAAGAAGACCATCCCTATCACTGGATGTTGTCCCTCCTTAAATCACATCATACCCTGCAGTGTTATAAGAGTAAAATAGGAATTTGAGAAGAAGTATGCAATCTGGCACTGTGTCTTGTTGTTTTGTTTTGTTTTCTAGTAATTTTGCAGTGTTATTTTGTAACACGTTGTATTTTTGAACTTCTTCAAAGCCCCTTGAGGTTCACCTTGTGAAATATGCTTGTCTCTGACAGGATTTTCAAACACCTCATGAGCAGTTCATATGTGATAAATTCGTTGCTTTATGCATTTTATGCCACTAACACAGCAGTTAGCAGATCAGGTTCTGGTTCCCTCTTACTTCCCACTCAGGTCATAGTCTCATGGGCAGTCTCTGCGCAGTTTATCTGTCCTCACACCAAGGGAAAGTAAAACATTTGGGTAAGGAGTCAAGAAAGGAAAGAAATCTCATTTTCCCCAGAAATGGTAGCATTCTTACATAGCAGTTAATAAGAATTTTGAGTTAGTGTTTATAATGGCAGAACTTTCTTGATACAACAATTGGTAAATAATAATATCAGCACATAAAATGTTAGAAAAGGAAAAAAAAAAACAAACAAAAGAGGAAACAAGGAAGAAGGAACTGTATATCTAACACACCTGCAGCTAGAACTGGTCTCAAACACATTGTTCCATGCCAGCTCAAACCTCTTATACAGTGTGTTACCCTTCCAAAACACCATCTCTACTTTTTGGGGCTCCTATCTCACAGCTAGGATTAAACACCAGGAGTGTTCAGGATTGGTTTCTAACAGGAAAGATTTATTGGGATGCCAGAAGACTACAGCTGTCCCACTGTTCGGAGGTAGCATTGCTGAACATTCAACCCAGGGTGTGATTGAGATTTCCTTCTATATAGCTGCTGCTCCCAGCTCCTCAGAAAATGGATTTACATTGGTATGCCTGTATTTTTTAAAGGGTGTAAAAAGAAATTCCCACTACATGTCACACCTCAACTAAGATGTTCTAGAGTTCAACTCTTCTGATTAAAGAAAAGAATTGGGTGTGAATGTGCTTCTGTATCTCTTAAGCTCCTGTGAAAATGTCAATAATTGCTGGCTGACTATTGTGGTTTTATTGTGGCTAATATATAAGTCTGTGCTGATAGTAAGTCTGTGTGTGTGCTTCACTTTGATGGCCTATATCAAAGCAGTATGTTTTTAGTGTTCCTTCGAAATGTCTGGAATGGGAAACAGAGGTCTAGAAATGTACTCCATCACCTGTTTGCTGCATGTTTTTGAGTAAGGCACATTTGAACCGTGTTCAGATCATAAGGCAAGATCCTAGTTCAGAATTCTCAGGCTCTGAAAATATAGGTTATAGGGTGAAAGACAAAGGCCAGACCTCCAATAATAAGTTATTTTTTGTCAATATATGTCAACTGAGGAGTTGACTCCTTTACTTTCACAAGATAAATACTATACGACAGTTAATGTGGCTTCATTCAGATTCACATTCAGTGATGTCCAGGGCATCTTTAAACAGGTATAATTTTTAAGCTTACAGCAAGAAAGTACCCATCATTAGGCAGACAATCATAATAGGAAAACTATTTTATTAGATCACCTAATAAAAGTAGCTTTATTGTCATTCTCTGTGGTATAAATCCAGACTGAAGGATTACAGTGGTTAACAAATTTATACAGGCAAATTTTGGAATTTTCTATCATGTGGAAAACTCAGTAGTTTCAATACTTTTTGTCATTCTGCTGGAACATGTTCACGTATCTGGATTTCCTCCCTCTCTCCAATGAGAAGATTGCATAGTTTTAACTACCTTTTGAAATTTTAATTACAAAATAGTGAAATATACATGTTTACATCTTTAAGCAGACCAGAAACTTTCCTTACTCCTGAACTGGATTACCTGAACTACATCTTAGTTCCTCGACTGATCAGTGCAACACTTTATATCATATTTTATGTGGCTGTGGATGAGAAATGTCTGTGATTGTGGCCAACACATGGGAAAGAATAGCTATTTCATACACCTTCACAGTCATAAGCTGAGACGTCAGAGGAACAAGGCAGCTCATGTACTGTGGCTCTGCCAGCAGCCTCCTCACAGCCACTTTCCTTCCAGGCAGTGTCCAGAACCCAGAGACAGTCAAGTCTGGTCACAAATGCCTCATAAGATGACTCTGCTTTTTCCCAGAAAAATAATAAATTATTGTTGGTGGTGATTTTTCCTGTGCACGGCCTCACTGATCATCATTAGGAAGTTTTCCTACATTGCCTCTCTTCCTTTTAAATCCCCTCAAGTCCACACTGGTTCATCTCACTGTGCTGGGACTCTTGACACACCAATCAGTCTGCTCCCTCCTTTCCTTCATGAATATGTACTTTATTGCCTTCCTTGAGCTCTTACAGTGAAATGGTGGGAAGGAGAAAGAAGGGTTTGTTGAGAAAGCTACTCTAGGCACAGTCTTTTGAGCAAAGATTTGATTTCTTGTGGGATTTGTGTTAGTTTTCTTGGTTGCGCGGTGGTGTGGTTTTTTCCCTTCCACTTTGGCACGATATCTGAACCAATGTCTCTTAGCACTGAAAAAAAGGAGAAGCGGGGAAATTGAGAATGAGCTTGAGTACTTCCCATTACCAGCGCTGTAATGAGCTCTTTGCCTCCGTTCTTCAGTATTCTCCCCGGTCCCAAAGCCCCTGTGGGGAATATTAGAGGGAGAGCTGTAGCACGACGCACTTGCTGGGGAGGAGTGAAAGGGGGGAATGTTTGTGATAGTTGAGGGCAAATAGCTTTCATTTAATTAGTAGATTAATTAAAGCTTTCTCCCTTGAGTAGGGGATATGTGTGTGTGTGTGTGTAGAAAGTGTTTCTTCAGCCTCCTGTAGCTGTTCATCACGCATTTCTGTTCCAAGTGTGACTCAGATGGGGTTTCTATTGAACTTGCTGGGAGCCTGCACAAGACAAATTTCCTGTCTCAGATCTTTTCTCTTCAGAGTTTTGTTTAAATGTAATGAAGTATAAATGGGCAAATAATAACGAGTAATAACAAGAACTTGCTTTGCAAATGAATGTGGCATCCGGCAGCACGACAAATGCAGGAGTCCTAAAAGCTTCTTTGTTATCTAAAGTCCCCGCAGTGAGAGAAGTCTTACATGAGCAGAGATTCCCTACGCCTTCACTCAGTGAAACTCATCAAGAGGTTTTTTCAGTGTGATAAATCATTCAAAGATACTCAATAGCCTTGACTTTACACACTTTACGTAGGTCCTGAGGAAAACAGATTAAAGCCAACAGTATGCTGGGCTGTATTATCAAGACCATAGCCAGAAGATGCAGAAAAGTGATTACAAGTCAGCACTTGCTGAAACTTCTAGAATATTACATCCAGTTTTACGCACCTCAGCATCCTGAAGATGTCAATTAACTGGAGCAAGTTCAGAGGAGGGACACCAAAATGGTTTGTGAGAAGAGGATGAGGAAAATGGGCTTGTTTAGCCGGTAGATGGAGAGAGGCTTTGGGGACAACCTAGTAGGAACCTTATAGTTCCTACAAGGAAACTGTCAAGAAGAAAGAGTCAGGTTCTTCATGGGAGAACAGTGAACTATGAACTTAAGTTGAAGTAAGGGAATTTTATACTGGATATTAAGAGAGTCCTTTTTATCCCAGCAGGAGTTAAACATAGGAGTAAGTTCCACAGAGGAGTTGTGCAGTATCCATTCTTGGAGTTTTTCAAAACCCAGATGGAAAAAATCTTGAGAAACCTGGCCTGATCCCATTGCTGACCCTGCTTTGGGTGAACTGGAGACTTCTGTAGGTGCTTTCCAACCTGAATAATCCTGCGATCCCATGATTCTATCTGAAAGACACATCATAGATAGTTGCCATGGTCTTGCAGCCACCTGAGACAAGGATGTCTGAAGGAAAAGCAAAGCTGTATAAGGAACTGAAGCTCAGGAAAGTCTCAGGAGCAATGGGAGAAAACCGTTTTATGTAATACAATCAGAATCAGAAAGAGCTATTGAACCTTTATTTTCATCTCAAGGACACTATGTCTAGCAAGGTTTTTAAACACTTTTCCAATGAATACTTACATCCTGCCAGCATAAGGCTCAGAAATACAGCACTTGGTGTTGCCTGCTATCAGAGATAGGATAAAGATACACTTTGTTTTAATTCAAGATGTCACTTCCTAGGAAAGTCATCAGCTATACTGAGAATGCCTCACCATGCTCAAAGAGAGGTTTTTCAACTCATCTCCATGAGAAAAAAAGCCAGTTAGGGCGAACTCAAAAAGTAGGTTTGCCCCATGTTGCGTAACACGTCTTTTGTTCGGAGTTACCACTTCAGAAGGTATCCACTGAGCGAAGGGAAATGTTGATAAGGCTGCTGCTATTTTCTAATCTGCAGTGAGATGTGCATCTCTGCAGGAGCCATCAGTCTTAGAAGGTAACCATATCTTAAATTTGTGTAAGCCAGTTTGAAAGGGCTCAATGCCTTTTTATTTTTATTTTTTGTTTGGCAGCGTGCTCTGTTTGTGGGGATTTTTTTACTGCACAATTTTCTTAAAGCATGGTGTCAAAACTATGCTGCAGATTGCACAATCAAGCCTTGGTTTGAAGAAGCTTCCAATGGCTTTACCCTTTCACTTAGTCTGAAGTGGTTTGAAATTACAGCACTTTGGGTGCCATTTACACAGGCAGACAAAAACGCAATCAAGTAACAACGTAAGGCCTTCCTGGAAACAATGATTTGTTCAACTACCAAGCCAGTGTTGTGGGTACCAGTGATGATGTAAATCAGTTCTGAAAAAAAAAAACCCAGATAATCAGAGTTCCTTCCCAAGCACCTCTATTTTTAACACAATGTTTTGCAAGTCTTGGCCCTGGTCTGACCAGTTGAATCATTGCTTGATAAGAACAGGAATTAAAATCTAGTAATGTTGTTTCCATGACAAAGTAAGCTTCTTTCAGCGATGCTTACATAATAATGTATCTTTTTTTAAGCTAATTTTTTAAAACTGAAAGTCATAATAAAATTAGTAAAAGGTATGAAGCGAATGATCTAATATACCTGGTGGATTAGACTCCTTTTTTGCACTACTTTAGAGATAGAATTTAGGCAAAAAGTGAATCAGACTTTATTTCATTTCTATGTTGATGTAAAATCCTGTCCATGAGGAGTTTAATGAAGGGGTTTTTTTTGTTGCTGTTTCTTTGCTTTTTTAAAATCTGTATTTCTTTACCCCTCTCCATACTGTTGTGGTGCCTGATACGACATATCCTGAAGGGAGTGGAAATATTCACTTTGCAAAACAAGAACCAGGATGGCTGTATATAGTCAAAGGTAGTTTGTCTTTCTTGGCTAGACCATTCTGCACTGTTGTCCCACAGGATGATTAGCCTGGATAATACTGAGGCCTCTTCCAATGTTCAGTTTTGATGTGTTCAAAGCTTTCCAAATCCTCCTACTACCCAACCACCCCTCCTATGCACAAGTGTTTATCAGTGACTATGAACGTGACACAAGGATAATGTTCCCTTCATAGAGAATGCCCTGACTTTTTCTGTGGGAAAACCGATATCCACCTGATATAACTGAGGAAATGATTCAAGGGACAAAACATAAATGTCTTTTGCTATTGGACATGCTCTGCAGAGTCCAAAATATCCTTTCAAAGGGCAAAAACGAGGTTCACATAACCAGCAGCAACTAGAGGTTAAGCAAGATACCCTAGGGCACGTGAAATGGTCTAGACATTTGTGCTTAGATTTCTGACCTGCTTACTTCGGGTGTCACTGTACGTTTGTGTCACAGGCACAGTGTGTAAGTTAGGGCAGCCACCAAACATGGTGTTCAATTAAGTTCATATCTGTTGTTCCTTAGTAAAACTGATTTGCAAGCATCTTCTTAATGTGGTCCAGTCCAACTCTCTCAGTCACCTGCTTGGCTTTGCTTTTCCAGTATAGAAATCTTGGGGGAAGGGAGAAGATGCTCTTGAGGTTACCTTTACTTGCCTTGCTCCCAGTGCCTGGTATACTTGAAGCAAAACAAGAAGAAAGAGAGCTTATTTAAATTTCCATCCAGAATAACCCAGCAACAGCTATTTATTTCCATGAGCAGGGAACTGTATGGTACCCTTTCGACTTGTGCAATTCTTCCTATGTGGTTCCTTCTCTGGAACATCCCTTCATTTGGGCAATGCCTTACTTAGACACACGACTCTAAAATTTGCTAATTGATTTACGCACAAAGCTAGGGTAGTTCTGGAAACAGGACCAATGCATTCACCTGATTTTTTGCTCAGGTTTATGTACTAACAATGGCTTTCTTAATGGAACAGTTCACAATAAAGCGGCACCTTGAGAGTACATATGAGGGAATAGATGTAGGTTGTACCATAATAACATGATTGTTATTAATATTACTATAATATCAAGGGAATAACAGAGAGTTAAGTACTACAAGTTACACACAGAACATGCTGGTTTATCGCTGTGGTGGCCATTTTAATAAAAAATAAGTGACGAAAAATGATGTTGAACATCTACAATCATCTGCTTTTTGTTTTTTCTGTGTTCTCTGTGAATTAGACACTGATTGCATTTCCTGTATTTGTATTTCTACACTTGTACAAATGGATGGTACAGATGTATACTGTATTTGTATTGGTACAAGTACACGTCTTTTCAAAACTGGTGTGAGTCAAACTCGTTTACTTAATTGAGAGGTTGTTTTTGTTTTTTTTTTTTTTTAAAGGAATTAATTTCATGCGCTATCCTCTTGGTTTCTTGAATTTTCTACTATGTGTCAGAATATTCTTTAACTGCACGTATCACTGACATCTTCTGAGAAACTGAAACCAGACTGTCTCTACTGAACTCAGGAAATTGCAAATGTCCTTGAGGCAAAAGAAATGAAATCAGGAGGCCATGAAGTTCCAGTTTACACTTCCATAATTGTGCTCTGCCATTCGGTTGTTGAAGACTGACTTCACAGATTAAAGGCTCTACCAGTACGTAGTTAATGAAGAAATATGAAACATGTGGATCCTTTCAGGAAAACATAACATTAATGCATCTCTGCATCCAACAGAAAAACCCTCTGTTATAAAAAATCCAAATCTGGTTTTATTTTCTCAGATGTAGCACTGCTCATTAGCAGAGATGACAGACAGCTTCTTTTCTCTCCTCTGGCACTGAGGTTACTATTTCCTTCCTTCCTTTTGCTTTCTGTTTCAGTTTCTGTTTTCTCCAATATTTTTATTTTTATTTTTTTTAAATCTGTTGATAAAGAGTGCAACAAAATGGCATAATGATGACTAGGGGAAATAAAAGTATCCTGCCAATAGTGAAAGCTTAAGGAAGGCTACAGTGACAGGTGAAGCACATCACTCTAGTGCTCTCTCTGTGCCCAGTTGTCTGCACTTCAAATACCTCCTGAGCCAGACTTGCTCAAATACAATTGACCAAGTTTTTTGCCAGCTGCATTTGACTAGATATGCCTGTCTGCAAGGCAAACTATAAAATTTGAGCTTTTGACAATAAGTTTTCTTTATAACAATCAAGTTCTGGCTTTGATTTACCTCTATTAAAGAAGACACCAAAAATAGGAAGGATAAATCATACTTTTTTTGTCCTTTCACTATAGGTTGAATCTAAACAGTCTTCTCAAAGGTCTAGGGTTACCTCATAGGACACCCAAAGTTGGGCATGGTGGGTTTCTTAGTGTTTAGTATCCTTTGATAGACTTTACATAAAGAAATGCATATACATATATATATGTTCTGAACTCCTATAAGATTTAACATCTACAATATCAAGCTGAGAAGGGTTCTGCAGGTTAACATTTCCTTTGGCTTATTCATAACCTGCTTATGTAGGCAAGGTGTGCTGCATTATTATTATTATTACTATTATTATTATTATCATTATCATTATCATTATTAAATGACAACTTTTCTAATCTGCACGTAGTGAACCGTATGAAAACTGCCACGTTCATGTACTGAGACAACCCCTGGATGCTGCTTACAGAGCTGGGGAACTCTGGAGAGCAAACCAGTATTAGCAGCAGAAGCCTGATTTCCTTGCTATTTCTCTTTTATCTTTTTAAAAGATATTCTAAGAACTTGAATGTCAGCCAATTCAATTTTCCCAGTCTTTGGTGAGGTTTAGGGGATGATGTAGCAAAAGCCCTTATGTTCTTGGGAGATCCCAGAGATCTGTGACAATATATATTTTCCAGGCCCTTGGGAGCCCTTAGAACAGAACAACGTTTGTTATGAAGATAAACAAATTTAATATGGTTATGCGTCGTGTATCCTGCAGGGAAAATTGCTGAAATTTATTACTGGGGTCTTGGAGATGAAACTTTGTAGCATTATCAATTCCTACAAATGGTGAGTAAGGCTTTCCAGAAGAGGTGCAGTAGGAAACCCTCTCTGGCTTTGAAATACTGGTGGTGGCTTCTAAAAGTTGCAGGGTCAAAAGTGTGCAAAAGGTTCCATGACTCCTCTCACACACAGGGACCAGCAAACTAGGATTACGTGTGCCTTAGGATTTACTGTGATTGTGCATTGTGTGTGCAGTGGCAGTTAGTGAGTAACCCAAACTGTTCTCACCGTTCCCTCTGTGGGGATGTGAGGGATGTAGAGCAGTTGAGGGTCCAAAACTAAACCGAAGCAGATGTAATTCAGGTGTTGCTTTCCCTATTTGCTTCTACTTACTTAATAGGTGAAGAAAAACAAGCCACATAGTGGTTACACTCTACTTCTTCAGCAGTTCTCCATCATCAAGGGTCAAGGAAGTGGGATGAGAAATACGAAAGAACAAAACTCCTTGCAGAGAACTGGGGTGACCTATCCCATCTTCAACTGCTGCACTGATTTTCCACACAGTGTGATCTGAACCTTAGCAGTGCCCCTATAAAATGGTCTAATGAAACCTGAGTTTGTTAATTCCGCTGAATTGATATCCTCTGGCCACTTTCTACAACAGGAATGAAATCCTGTATTGATTTCTGGGAATGAGTCCCATTCTTATTTTGTCGCTGCTTTGGGATTGTCCAAATTCTGTTGGCTGCAATGGTCCTGATGCAGACTAATTTATCTTTTATTTATTTATTTATTTATTTTTATTTTTCCTTATAGTGACCTGCCTCAGAACCTTAGAATTAGGAAGAAAAAAAAAAAAAAAAAAAAGTTTGTTGCAGTTTTCTCTCTTCTTCTGAGGATGTTTTTATTTATTTTTCTTTTTGACATAAGACCTCCAAACTTGCTGATGCTTCCAGATAAACTCACTAGCTATTTGAAGTATGTAATTGTTCTTTCTCCACTTTTTTTTCCTCACATTTCAGGTTACAGCAACCCATTCCAACTGCATCATTAAAAAGGAGCAAGAGACCTGTCTGGAGAAGATACGGAGGGCAGCTGCCCTGAACCCTCTCAATGACTCTTCTCCAGGTGAGTTTCAGCCCGGGGTTAGATCATGGGCATTGAATTGATGGTTTCTGAACCTCTCTTATCATGTCTGCAGGGGTTTTCAACAATGTCAAGGCAAACACCTTACGGTAAGAGCTGTGCTCACTGCAGCTGAATGAGCGCTAGAGAAACATTATAAGGACAAAAGAAAAATCAATTCATGGGGATGTACCAGAACAATATCTGATTATCATCAGAAGTCGGGAATTTGCTTCTGTGCTTTAGGTGATGCAGTGACACGTGTCTACAAAATTAATCTGGGGGGAAAAAAACCAAACACAAACCCACAACCAAAAGCAAAAAAGAAGAAAGAAACAGTGTGCCTGGAAAAGTCTTAATAGTGTTTATGTCTTCTGCTGGTGCAGGTGTGGCGATACCTGTTGACATAAGTCTTAAGCTCATGACTGGTCTGTTCTACAACAGCTTGTTGGCCCTCGTCAGCTCAGTGATAATTTGTGCCTTGTTCTCACGTGATCTGAAGACCTTTGCAGGGATTACCATTGCAACGACCTTAATCTTGATAAAGAATACTTGTGCTATCTCTGAGATAAGAAACTGAGGCAGTAATCGAAGAAGAAATTAACATCTTAATATCCTGTCTCATTTGCCCACTGACTGCAGTAGGAGCTGCCTATGGGCAGCACCAAGGAGAGAAAGGGAAAGAATGACAAAGAAACTGATTGGAAATCAGGTTCTATTTTGAGTCCTGTCCAAACTGCTTCTACTGTGACTAGAATTGTTAAAACTGCAGAGAAAAAAAAAAAAAAAAAAAAAAAAAAAAAAGGTAAAACACATTGTGTGTGTGATAAAAGTTGGGAGATTTCTCCCCTCTTTTCTTGCCATGTATTTAAAAGTAAGGGAGGGCAGGATGCAGAGTTCTGTGGCACCAGAGCATCCTGTGAAGCAAGCCATTCCTGCATTCCAGCTGCTAGGAGTATTTCCATCAAAGTCCTGCTATTTACCTCATACATGAGGTGGTTTTTATTCTGCTTACCAGTTTTGGGCAAATGAACTGTAGGATTTGGAGAAACTGAAGAAAGCATGGACTTAGAGCAGTTCCTTTCAGCCCCAGGGACGTGATTTTGAGATCCTCTTTGTGCATCACAGAAGATCTTCCCAATTCTTTCCTGGTCCAAAAGTGGCATAAGCAAGGACAAAAGGGAAAAAACCTCTTTCTCCTCCCCTACTGTCAGAATGATGTCAGAAAATTACCATGAGCCCTACTTCTTGAGATTATGCAATGACTATTATTTGGATTCAAGAATTCATAGATTTTTCCAGGTCAAAAGAGACCATTTCAGCTAGTTCGTTCTTTAT
The DNA here is from genome assembly GCA_013400375.1 of Thinocorus orbignyianus. Lineage (NCBI taxonomy): Eukaryota > Metazoa > Chordata > Aves > Ciconiiformes > Thinocoridae > Thinocorus > Thinocorus orbignyianus. Next base: position 1,036,265 of record VXBW01006790.1, read on the forward strand.
CACTCAAATCCAGAATAACCCTGGTAGTTGGGGGACTATTCAGATTGAACTCCTCCCCCCTGCCTGTTCCATATTCAGAGAGCACAGCTCAGAGATAGAGGAGGTCCAGAGCCATTGAAAGGGGTTTTGCATCTCAATGTGATTAAAATGTATCGCCCATCAGGCAGGAAGGAAAGGAGTCCTTTCAAGCACTAACTCAGCAACAGAACCCAGCTGCTCTTTATTCTGTTGCCCTAATATTTTTGTATTGAATCGCTGTACAGATTTTCCCAGGCTCACTTGTGCATCTTTTAGTTGTTCACCACATCCAGTGGCAACAAGTTCCACCATTTATGTGACTATGATTAAAGAAGTCACGTACTCTCAAAGACATTTATTTTCCAGTGAAGAATTCTGGCGTATTTCTTTTTTTGAAAGTTATTTCGTTCTGTTGATCCTGTTTGTTGCTCTTTCTACATGTTTTGAATTGTATATATTATATATATTTCATTTCACCTCTGAGACTATAGCACTCCACTCTGTACCCATTAAGTCCTGACTTTCTAGACTTACCTCTCATTACACGATACCTATTTCAAGATAGATCCTGCCATCCTCATTCCCAGCAAAGCCTTATCTCCATTTCTAAAGAACAGGACATCAACAGAGCTCCACCACCTTCTTACAGATTGCTCAATATCATTGAGATACTCCTTATCCTGTTTTGAATGACACCTTATTTCTACCTGCTAACAAGGTGTCTGTAAACACAGGATACTCCACACATGGTGAATTCACACTCTGCAGTATTTGGGAAGATACCATGAGCACCTCTTTTCTCCAAAAGCACTTTTTTCCCTGCCCTATTATTAAAATAATGAACTATTCACCACAGCTGAACCTGGCTTATAGCTTAAGTTACCAAGCACTGGAGAAGTTTCATTATAAAACTCCCTGAAGAAGTAGGAACTGCCCATAAATGAAGCAGTCAGGTTTGCAGTGTTGATTCCTCCCAGTTTTCACCTGCTGCAGACAACCTATTTTTCACTTGGGAAAAGTGAAAATTGCCCAACATTGGGTTTTTGTTACTCTCCTGTAGCAGTAAGACTTACTAATGCTGGCAGGTAGTGGAGAAATATGTTATTAACTTGTTTCTTTTCAAAGAAAGAGAAACATAAGAAATAACTCCCTTGCTTGTCAGCTGAAAGAAAGAAGAAATCCCTCCTGGGTAGTGAGTAAACATATGTTTATTCAAGAGCAAGGAGAAGCATAAAGCTACCTCTTCCCCCTTTTGTCTACTTCTGTATGCAAATTTCCACAGAACAATTCAACATATACATTTTCTGAGGATTTATTTCTCTTCAGAGGTGCTGCAGGTTATGAAATGGGTCTGTGAGTTCTTGGAGTCTGTAGAGACTCAGGCACATGTTCAAGTTAGTGTGGCTTAAAAAAAAATTCTACAAGTCACCTGAAATAGTCAGCTCTATAAGCAAGGTAGCTCCACATTCTGTCACAGGTGACACAAAGCCATATGATCACATATAAAACTTGAATCTGGGACATGAACTGTCTTTCTGTTCTGTATTTCCACAGTATCCAGAACAATAATGTTACAGACTGTGAATCCTACTCCAGGGTGCCCACCTGGTGCAAAAACTAAATGTGCTGATAGTAGGTTCTCTGCAGAAGACCTACCTTCTGCACTGATACTTCTCCTGCCTAAAAGTGCTGTGTAGAAAGCAATCCACTTTGAAGTCAAAAGAAGAAGAAGAAGAACAAGAACACCTTCTGGGTTCCTACATTTTGCAGTAATTCAACTCTCCTGCCTGTGCTTTGCCCCCTTGCTGTATTCAGCATCTGTGAACACAGACATCAACCAAATGGTTCCCCAGAGCTCCTCTGGGTGAGGTCCAACGTAAGCACAATGTTGATGCTGCAACTGTAACCACAGGTCTTGAAGAGCAAGTCTGGCACTATATTATGGAAAGCATCCAGCCCTGACTTAGTGATCTGATGTTTTCCCTTTTTTTTCTCCCTCTACCTCTCATGCCCAGATGTTATGCTCATTACTGTTTTATTCCACACAGCACTCCCTCCCTCCTGCTGCTGCTGTGTAATGCCTATAATGCTGCGGAGACAATGATTGCCTTGAGACTTTCTGTTTGTTCTTTTCCGTGGGTTTTATGGCAGCTTCTTCCTCTTCAATGCTTTAAATTCTTCAGGAGCCTTTATATAAGAAGAAATAAGGAACACGTGCTGACCCTGAACGCCCATCCCTGTTCAACAATCACCTAGAGCCTGAATGAAAAAGAGAATTTGGAGAAAATAAAATCTCAGCAGGACCCACAATCTGACTCCTTTGCTCTGGAGGTGGAATTAAAATGATAAAATGAAATAATGAAAGCCAAAAAAAAACAAAGAAAAAGAAGGAGGGAAATGATAGCTTCATACAGCCTTCTCCAGGCGGTAGAGTCAGGTTATTCCTTACATCAGTGTTTTGAGTCTCCCTTGTTTGAGTTTTTGTCCTTGTAACAGTGTCAAGAGATTTTTTCTCTAATATGCTATGCCCTTCTCTCCAGTACAGTGTGTCACGAACTGTATAGTGCTAAGCCATGGCAAATTGGAGTGTGTAGGGTCGTAGGTGCATCGTATAGTTCCAGAGCAGTATTCTACCATGGATTTTCTATAGCATATATGATAGTTATGAAGACATTAGTCTCTGTCCTAAGGGTCTAAACCCCAAATCGCACCAGTTCATATTTTACTGTTTTGTCTCCAGGGATGTGATTTGTGATTTTAGTAACACCTCAATTGTTTGGTCTAAGCTAAGTCTAAGTAGCTACTGAAGAGCTGTGGGTCTGTCCTTACAGTTATTCCTGTCAAACTCTTGTGGGCTCTTGACATTTGTGGAGTAGATTGTTCTCTAGAATGCCCATTTTCTCTCTACTAACTCAAGAGGGAAGCTGGAGAGGAAGTTAAGCTATACGGACTCTCTAAGGTGGTTAAAACTTAGGTGAGATGATCATCAATGTGGGAACGGTCCGTTAAGATGACTCAGAGAAAAGATGCAAAAATCGCTGTAATGGAGCAGAAATTTCTATTACCTCCTTGGGCTGCATGAACACATTCTGCCGACACATTCAGCAGTGTTTCGGTCGTTTCAATGAGGGCTGCCTCCTTTACAAGCCCTACTAATAAATCTAAGTTTAGTCATCGTCTCAGCATTTGCTGGATTTCCATTCAGATGGGAAACGAAGGCAAGGAAAAGTACTGGAATGTAACACCTACAGCCCTGAAAACAGCATTAACTGCAAAACATGTGTATAAGCTACTATTCACATCCCATAGTACATTCATCATAGTAATTCCTGCCTGCTTCTCTCAAAGCTATTACTTTTGCAAAGTCCAGAATTGCCAGGAAGTCCTTCTTTAATAACCGAGGAACAGAAGTTGAAAGAAAATAAAAGGTAGGATGGAATTTTTCCAGGTACTTGTTAAGATTCTGACTCAGATAAGATTAGTTTCTGGGAGCAGGACTGAACAAAAGTGTTTTTCTGCAAGAAGTTTAAGTAATTGAAAAATGCAGGGTCAGGTTATAACTTCTTTTGTGGTTGTTTTTGTTTGTTTGTTTGTTTGTTGTTTTTTTTTTAAATAACCATTAACAAATTTGGAAAATAAAAATGTATTGAGATTCCACAACAGAACTTTTTGCTAATTGAAAAGGAATTGATGCTAATTAAATTTTGAAAAAGTTAAGAATTTTAAAAATATTAAAATTAAAAATAAGAAGGTAAAAATAGAAATTCCTATCTGCCTGACCGACTCTCTGTATTTTATCAGTCAAAAAAGCACAAAACCTTACTTAATTGAGCAGAACAGGGGATTTTTCTTCCTTTGTGTGTGTTTAATCATTGAAACAAAATATCAATTATTTACACAGTTTCATTTGTGAGTTGCTTGTTTCTATGGTAACAGATAGTTCGTTAAATCACACCACCTCTCTTTATTTTTTGTCTAGAGTTAAATAGCATCTAAAAGCTCAGTCTTACCCTCTGCAATGTGCAATGAAAAGCTGATCTAGAGTAAATAGGGCCACTTTCTTTACAGTATATGCAGAGGCTGCTGGTAAATGAAGGTTTGCCCCATACACTTATTTACTTGCTTTCAGAATTTTTGATTTTTTTTTTTTTTTCCATAACCATTTTCAACTGTAGAGTGTGGTAGATGCATTTGCAATGGACTCTCCCTGTTGGGCAGGGGGATTATATTAATTCATTTTGCTGCAAGCTGCAATTGTGAACATTACATGTGTGTATGATGTACCAGTTAAAAAATGAAAAATTAATAGCAGTAAAACTTAGGCAATAAAAAGTGTGATGGTCTATCCTGTGCTGCTGTGATCTGTCAGTATCTTCAGAGTCAAGGACAGCTGAAAACTGTGATAATTTAGTTTTTTAATGTTTATAGTACAGTGGTAGGAAAAAATCCCCAAAAGGCGATCGATGTGTCATCTGAATTATAACTGAGTGACCATCTATGATTTTTGTATGATTTTCCTCAGATCTTTGCAGCTACTTTTAAACTGTGTGTATGTACTATATCCCATCTTAGCTGCTGCAGTCTCTGCAGTCTTTGAGCAAAACTGGATACCTTTCAGCGTTGAATTAAAGTCTTTCCTTGCATGTAAACTGTGTTTTCCTAAAAACATATTTCTGTAAAAATGAGTGAGTTATGTGTCAGACAACTGGCTATTCCTTTAAAAGATTATTCTCTGCAAATGTTCTTTTGTTCCTATTCCCAAGGTGTATTCTGTGGCTGTCTGAAGTATTTTCTGATAAAAGTGTCTTTATTGCACCTTTAGATTTTTAGTCTTGCTGAGAAAAACACAGCAGTGAGAGAGCAAATTCGATTCTTGCTGGAATCAATGGCACAGTTGGCTGGTTTCTAGGATCTTTATTTCTAGCAATGGAACACAGATTAAGATGGAACTGATTGACTTTGAATTTCTCTGCACTGGCGGTGACTAAATTTCAGGGAAATCCTAAATGAACTTTGAATGCAAATTGCATTCTAGTGCCCAATAAGTTTCTGAAGCAGAGAATCAGGGAATTACTTTGGAGGTTTTTAGGATCAGATTCAGGAGAGCAAATGTCTCTAGATTCATTAGGGTATCAAGGCATTCTGGCACAGGAATAGCCTCTTGATCCCCTGAAGCATGTCAAACTGCATTAAAAAAAATTTGAAGATAAATTAAAACCATTCAGTGGAAATACCTGAGATAGCTGCCTAAAAGTTCCATGTTCAGTCTAAGTCACCCAGACTCCCTCAATAATAAATGATGAAAACCGAAAGACTTCTAAGTGCAGAACGTTATCCACAGACTTTTATTACTGGAATTACTTTCATGGTATGAGTGAAAATATTGACTTTGTGGATTATAGTGGAAGCTGAGACACTGAAGAAAGGAGTTTATTGTATAGCAACAGATGCCTGGTACCATTTGAGATGCCTTAGGTACCTGGGACACCCACACAGGGCTGGAGGAGATGGCACAGACTTACAGAAGTAACGATATTGGAGTAGAATTAGGATGTCAGGTGGCCCTAGTGACAAGCACTGAGGTAGGTGAACCCCACTCTGCTTCCATACAGACATATATATTTAGGTTTCTTAATCTGAATTTAAAAGATTTATTTAATCAGGCTCACTGAAACATTGGCCCAGGTTGCTCAGAGAGGTGGTAGATGCTCCTTCCCTGGAAACATTCAATATCAGGTTGGATGGGGCTCTGAGCAACCTTATCTAGTTGAAGGTGTCTCTGCTCTTTGTAGGGGGGTTGGTCTAAATGACCTTTTAAGATCCTTTCCAATCCGGACCATTCTATGTTTCTATAAATCATGATGGACAGAAGTTTCCTAAAAGAGACCTCCAAAAAAATAAAGGAAGGTTTGTTTGCTGAAGGATGTTAATCAAACCACAAAAAAAAAATGCCAATCTTTCGCACTGGTTGTAGAGACAGAGAAAAGAAAAAAGCTAACATTAAATATTCTGGGCACTGACTAACAGAGAGACATGTTTGGTTGTTTTTAACAGGAAAACTGCAGGATTACTGCACACACACATCCGCAGAGTTCGGTTGTAACAAACAAATTACTCAAAGGCAAGGGAAGGACAAGAGACCAATAATTCATGATCTCTGCTTCAGCTTATAAAAGTCTAGAAGGATGTAAAAGATACTGGTATATATGCTAGTGGTTGATGAAGACAAAATAGAAACGTTGATCCTTTCTGTAATTCCTCAGATTTGGGCTTCTGTTGCTACTGAATTCATAAAGTATAGCCAGTGAATACAGCAGTGCCACCACAGGTTAAAAGCAGGCTTCTTGTTTATGTTAAGAATATGTTTTATCACCCTGATACAATGAAAGATTTGTAATATATCTGCTAAATTCCATTCTACCCCACAATATCTCCCCACATGTCATGATGTTTCCTGTTAGTGATAATGACAATCAGGGTCCTTGTTACTTTGTCTGGTTCCGTGTTGGGGGGAAGCACAAAAGTGAGTAGAGACACTAGAAGAGACACAGTGTGTGGCACTGATTTTTCATCAGCTGCCAGGGCTATGAACTTGCAGAATGCACAAAGATTATCCAACAGAAGTGTAAGCTGGGAACAGTGTTCCAGCCTGGGATCTGCTGCAGAGGAGCATGATCAGACTCCCCCTTTTTACTTACCCCTGGAGACTGTGGTCACCCAGTCTGTCATTTGCATTAGGTAACAATGACAAGTCATCGAGTATCATACAGTGTCCTTCCATTTCTGCCTTGTTTCTACTCAGTTCTTCATTCAGTCTTTCATTAAAGGTAGATTTAACAGGCTTGGCAGTGGCACAGCCCAGGAAGTGAACTGGTTGGACCTTATTTTAGGGGATATAATGGGACTTTTGTGAGCTTACTTTGAAGGTGGCATTGTTTGAACTTCCTTGGTTATTCTTCTGTACCTTGATATGAAGATGAGAACAATATCAGGTCAGGGAGAGGTTGCATAGAGACAGTATGGAGTTTTTCTCGTGAAACCTGAGATTTCTATGCCACAGATATTTTTATCTCAGCTATTGTCCCGAAGCTGCCTTCATAGTCAATGGACAAAAGTTAGTTGTTTTTTTTTTAAGGGAATGACTCATCAGGATTTTTTTCAAATGTTTGCTTTCAGATGAGAGATGTTGTTGTCTAGAATTGCCTATTTCTATATATTGCTACAAACATTTTGAGGACTATTCAAATGTAGATGTTGAGAATTGGTCAGCTGAATCCCACTCTGGAAAGCACATTTGCCAACTACTGCTTGCTTTGTTAATGACAATGGTTGCCTGTACTTAGAACACTAGTGAGAGAACACTAAATGTGGCAGGAACAAGAAAGAGTTAGAACCAGTTCCAATGGCTTGCCGCTAATAGCTTCAATTGGAAGATTTTCTGGACACTCTCACTTCCTTTTCACCAGCTTCTGGAGGAACATTCTGACACATGACATTTTGTATAGTTAGAATCACTCCTTTTCATATCTGTGTGTATTGCAGGATCACTTGGAGAGCCCTAGTCGTGAATCAACTGTTGTCAGACCAAAGACTCAAGAGAGTCTTCTCCATCTGTTCTTTAGTGTAAAATGCTTTTTTCTTATGAGACTTCACCAAGCATTGATACCCTTACATAGGTGGCCAATGACTAAAATTGCCCAACCGTACAATTTCATTGTTTGTTTCAGCTTATTCTGAGTTACATCCACTGCTTCTTAATATACCTTACAAACTTAAGCCAAGAACTTTGTTACAGGAAACTGTCTACTCAATAATATATGCAACTGAGTAAGTGTAATAATTTGGACTCCTGACAGAATGTGCATATTGATTTTTCCTCAGCGAAATAAAACCGAAGAACAGTAAGTTAAATCATCTTCAGACAGAAGAGCAAGTTACAGTATGATAACAAGTTATTAACTACTTGGTCTGCTAAGTGGTAGAAAAATATCTGTATGTATTCCTCTCACCATGGCAAAAATGAGATAATTCAGTTTTACTTACCTTCGAAAGTAGAAGTGCAAAGTAACTTACGTACATAATAACATCTTAAATACTGACTCCCTGAGACCTTGCTAAGCCCTATTTTTTTCCATGATGTTCTTCATATTTCTGCTTTGAAGCAGAAATCTGAAGAGATTTAGAAAGTGGAGACAACACTGCAGCATCTACGGAACTTTATGGCTTCTTCCATCACCAGAAAAGCAAGACAGTTGGGACTGTATGTCCAATATTTGTTGATTTTTTTATTTATTTTTTTTTAGTTTCTTAGCAAGGGAGGATGAGGGTGGGGAAAGGGAGATCCTTGGCTTTCCCCATGAGCTGCTAGCCAGCACTGCTGACTCATAATGTGCATGGTAATTTGCTCCTGGCAAAAGGGAGGAAAAGAAGATATGCAATTCCTTCCCCAAATTCCTGCCATGAAATAGAAGGAATAATAAAGGAAAAAGGGGAAGGTCTCTTAATATCATGCAGTTTTACAGCCTTTTGTAGAAGATGTCATAGAATCATAGAAAGGTTTAGGTTGGAAAGGACCTTAAAGATCATTAAGTTCCAACCCCCCTGCCCTCGGCAGGGACACCGCCTATTAAAGCAGGTTGCTCAAAGCCCCATCCAGCCTGGCCTTGAACACTTCCAGGGATGGAGCATCCACAGCTTCTCTGGGCAACCTGTTCTAGTATCTCACCACCCTCATAATAAAAAATTTATTCTTAATGTCTAATCTAAATCTACTCTTAAGTTTAAAACTATAACCCCTCTTCCTATCAATACACTCCTTGACAAGGAGTCCCTCTCCATCTCTGCTGTAAACCCCCTTTAGGTACTGAAAGGGACTACAAGGTCTCTCTGGAGCCTTCTCTTCTCCAGACTGAACACCCCCAATTCTCTCAGCCTGTCCTCATAGGAGAGGTGTTCCTACATTCTCATGTGGTCTGTTTTGGGGGTCATAAAGCTTAATGTGTTGAAATATTTCATTTTAGAGAGAAGAAATTTGCATGCTATACTAGAACAAAATGATCCTGGACTGTGCTATATGCTTTCCAGCTTGAGATTTCATTTTCTAAAATGAATTCCATCACAGAAATAGCTAGTTCTGTGATGCAGTGATACTTAAGCAATAGCACATTGAAGTCTAAAGGTAAAATTAATCTCACATTTGCTTGCTGAAAGAATATTTGCTTAAAGTGGACACGTAAGCTCTGGCATAGAAAAAAAAAGGGGGAAAAATATCTATTGTAAGATAATTTATTAATTACAGATACTTCAGAAGTAGGTTTGTACACCTTCTCTCCTACTGATGTGTGACCTGCCTTTTTATTAATTTTATATCTACAGGAACATTGAATGTTAGAGTCCAATTCTAACCAGCTTTTGGGTTTGTTTATTTTTTCAAATATATGTATTATTCCTGCAAGATGGTTGGAAAGGAATAGAATTTACAAATCTTGCTATCCATTCTTCAGATTGGTCTTAGTTAAAATAAATGTATTTTCTTCCTCTTTTCATTTCTGTATTTTGCTCCTGGATGCCATGAAGACTCGCGATTTTGACAGCTCGATGAATACAGTGTCTTATAAATGATTTGCAGATGAATCAAAGTAATTACTTTCCCTTTCCACCATACCATAAGCATGTAGTTTAGAGGTAGTTTTGCTTTTAATATGTAGTTTCGAGCCTTAAGCCGTACTGAAATGTCCAAATAGACTCATCTCCTAGCTAATAATATTTCTATAGCTGCCACCAGCTTGGTTTCCAAAAAGACCACTAATGAACCATACTTTTAAGAGTTTCATGATTTATAAGTTAATACACAGGTAAGTTAAGCACAGGAAGTACCTAGTGAGTGGTGTGTGCATTCTGTCACCAGCAGCAGAAACAGCTCTCACCCTTCTCCAGGTGTGGTTCTGCTGCTGCCACCATCTGACCTCAGCTCCCAGGTTTTTTTATACAAGTTTCAGAAGAGGGAAATTTATTTAAGGAAAAATGTCTTTCTTAGGGAGCAATTACATCATTGGACATTAGACATTTATTTTTATTACTATTATTATCATAATCATCATTATTAATATTAATATTATTAGCTAGTCTCCCAAGACTCCTTGTATAATAGCTACTGAGATTTGCTATAAACACCTAAATTAAGATGTCTCAATATGTTAGCTGTGTCCTGCTCAAGGTAAACCCATAATCTCAAAGAGTTAAGCTGCCTATTTTACTTCCCAGCCCAGGATTTTCTCTTTCTCCAAAATTCACATCTGCTATCTTTATTTTCTGTTGGGGATTTTTGGGCAGGGTTGAGTAAACCAAGTGGAAATCTTACCCAACCAGCTTTGTTGGGGAAGGTATATATCTGAGGTTAGATGGTGCAATTTCACCCTTCAAGAGCAGATAGTTGAGTCTTATGAACAAGCACCTGAACATCCTCTTCTTATTGATCTTTTCCCTTGCCTTTCTGATTGCCCTAAAAGCCATTTCAGACTTCCTGAATTCCTTCCTTTCCCCAGCAGCTGGCACTTTTGATAATCAAGCCATACATTTCATGCTCACACAGTTGCTAGAATCGATTAGTTTGTTTCCTTACAGCAAAACAAATCAAAGGAAGCACAGGGAAACAACGCAACTAGAAATCACAACCGAAACAAAAGGCAAGGTTGGAATAATCCATAACCGAGTGACTAACTGAAACCTGTGTGAAAAAAAACCAAACTGGATGTAGAAGTCAATGCACAATGAAATGTTTTAGAAGAGAAAAACAATTATTAGAGTGTGTAACAAGAGTATTCCCAAACCATGTAAGAAGAGCAGAGCCAAATTGAAATAATGACCACAAACAATTAATTAAAATGCACTGAAAGACTGTTGTATACATTTTGAGAATATGCCTCATCTTTGTTCCCAAGACATGAAAGTGCTTGAATCTACTCCAGGTTTTTGGTCATACAGCCAAATGACTAATATAATTCTACCCCGTCTCTGCTAACCTGCAAACTACTTAAAACAGAACCCATTATTACCATAATTGAATAAGCTAGAACAAAATTAAATACAGTACTCCCAGTCAGTAGGACTATTTCATAATTGTCTTCATACAGGATATACTGGAATAACTAATTTGTTTCCCATTATTCTGACAAAAAAAGTAAGAAAGTTCAAACAGTATGATTACAATAGCTGATCGTTCCCATTGGCATCAGTAAGACTTCTTGCTTGGGTTACAAGTAGAGCATATTTTTGTGTGCCTTCTAATTTTTTTTCTGCACATACCCTAAACCAGTCTTTGGACAGAGTAATATAATTGAGAATATGTGTAAATACATACCCTATACCTTTATAAATACATACCTATACCTATAAATAACTTCTATACCTAACTGGGTTTTACAGTAGGGTTAATTTTGTATCTGCTAAGTATGACATCTGTTCACTCTTGAGTACCATGAGGAAATTTGTTGCCATCTTTAAATATGACACCAATGCTCTCACAGTGCCTAAAAGTAAAAAATTATCAAATGACTTAAAGGGGGAAAGAATCCACTGTTGATTACCGGGGGAATAATCATGATAGTATCCATGCTTCACTGGCATCTCCTTTTTCCTTCTTCATCATGCACTCTGACTCCCTTTTGATCTATTGATACTCCTCACTTTGCTTTTTCACTGACTTCATATTGTAACCTGCCCAGATCAAGGCGTACATCTTTATATACCTTTATTTTTGACAGGAAGGTACCTAGTAGCTGGGAGCTTACTGAATAGCAATATGATTTCCTTTAGTCTCTTTCATACTGCCCAAAATTTTCCAGGTGTTTGCAAATCCTTGTAAGGTTAGATTGCATGTAGTTTTTGGTGTTATTTTTTCTACTCTCTGAATATATTTCAGGCAGTCAGAGAAATTCAGTATGAAACAAGAGTCGGTCTCCGTTAAACACTGACATAGTTATTAAATCATACCTTGGTTTCAAGTGTTTTTTATCAATTACTCAAAAAGCTTGAAGAAAATACAGCTTATATCTTCCTGCTCATGAGTATGAAATGCAATGTGTTAACATGCCTCTTAACAGAGGATGAACTGGCTTTTTATAATGTATTTATTTTCTTTCTTTCCTGCACTAGATCATAAGGTCCCATGGGCTCTAATAAAGAATTGCTTGACTCACCACTAGAACAATATCCAGGAGAGATTATGGAATTTGCACACTGGAAGAAATTAAGTTATTTAATTCAGTCATTTCTCATTCTCAGATTTGAAGTAGTAAACAAGGAATGAATGCCTCTCAAGAGTATCCACACTGGCGTCACTGCGGTTACATCAGAAATTAATTTGGCCCAAGACCTGTTATAAGTTGCCTTCTACTACAGACATGTCTTTTCCACTGAGATAACTCTATTTATAAACAATAGAAAAAGGATGAAAATGGGGAGGACAGGAATCTGAATATGCAACTTTTGCTCTGGAGAGTGTTTAACTTTCAATGACAGTATTTATTTTTCTGGTTTGTTTTGTTTTCTGGCTGGGAAAAAAAAATAAATAAATAAAATAAGCAGAAAGCTTTCTTATCCCTAGAAGTACCATGAAACCTAAGTAATAATAATTTGTGAATTCCTTTGAGGGAACTTGATATATGTGTAACAGAATTTCATATAAGTTCTGAAATTACCAGTCATACAGACTTGAGGTCAGTTGCTATTTTCGATGTCAAAGTTGTTTAAGATGTCTGTTTTCATTGATTTATTTATCCATTAAGAATTCCTGACAAATATCATTGACAAGGCAACTGTTGACCTCGGGCTTTGCCTGAGTAAGTCCCGTTGAAAATCTCGTTCTACTGCCTTGGGGGTTTTTTAAGATTGAATTGTAACCTCATACCTAGAGACTCTTTCAAGGTTTGTATGCAATTCTCGTCCCACTCCAGTGCTGTTATGAGGTTATTTAGAAACTAACAAATCAAAGGAATATGTTATCATTTTTTTCTTTAGTGATAGAACAGATTTGAAGCCCTGCCTTTGTTACCGGGAAACAACCCCAATGCTCAAAAGACCTGCTACTAAATCTTCTTCACTGCAACTAAATCCTCTCTCCATTTTCAAAGGAATGCAAACTCCAAAACATCAAAAATACATGCTGAAAAAATTTCTATTTTCTCTGTAGCCATGGCAACTAGCTATCCTAGTGATCTTTACAGATGCCTTCTTCTCAGGCCCATAAAACTCATAATGGGCCAAATATCACTACTTTTCATGGGTGGCAAAAGTGGCAATAAACTGTTCAGCTACAGAGCTTGGAACAATTCCTTGCCTACAACCCTAGTTGAAAGCCAGCGTTTGCTGTGAGCATATTAATACTTGTGGGGGAAAAATATTATATATAATAACATATATCATATATATATAAACATATAATATGTATTTATTTTTATCCAGGTGGTCTATTAGCCTAGCTGACTGAAAACTCAGTTAACATTGTTAATTGAAACTAGTCAAAAAAGTAAGACACAGCTGAGTGCTGTATCCACCTGTGCTTGGTCAAACCCTTTTTATGGGTGGGTTGTGCCTGGGAAACGGAGGATCTGACAGAGGAAGGTAAGGATTTGTTGAAGAGAAACAGACTTTTCTGGTTTTTACTCTGTTGCTTTCTTCTCTAACTCCACTGTAAACTTCAGCTGTTTTTTTTTTTGTTTTTTTTTTTTTTTTTTTTTTTTTTTTTGCTATGCTCTTCCCAGAAATGACCCTCAGAAATGAGCTCAGTCATTTAAGGATTGAAATCTGTAGCACTGTGACCTGTGAAAAGCCTTCTAGGCATTGGATGAATAAACTCTCTTTCCCCCTCTCTCTCAGCCTGGAGAATTAATGGAAGATCGAGCTGATAAAGTGAAGTGCATGATCTCTTTTTCTCATAAGAAAGGAGGGAAGTGAGTCAGAATGGTGGGGTGGGGAGAGTAGAGTGTTAACAATAATTTTGGCTGCCACTGGCAATAGAAGAAGTGAGAGGTATCAGCTCCTGCCAGGCAAGGCTGCATCCAGCAATACCCCATGATCTCACATAACCCATGTCCTGAGTGATGCCAGATTATCTGCAGCTGGTGAGCTTGGCACTAGCTCAGGTTCTGGCAGCTTGTAAGTGTCATTCTGTCCTCCAGCAGTGCTGGAATAAAATCTCCCAATTTTTTTTGAGTAATTTCAACTAGTCTCTCTGCCTCCAGAACAGCAAAGCCGTTACTTTCCCATAGACAAATAGCTGATTTTTTTTTTACTATATTTAAATAAAGTTTAAAAATAACCAAACAAACCCCGAACAGCTACCTCTCAGTTTCCCAGATTATTGGCTTTTTATTTTTCTGTGTAATTAGACAAAGAAACGCTCCAAAGATTTTGCCAACCTGAAGTTTCCCTTTAAAATTCTCCAAAGCTCACCTAAGGCTAATTGATTGGCAGCACTTGAAGGATTCTGGAGGTTTTCTTGGATGAGGTTTTCTTGGCAGGTAAATTGCAGGAGGAGCAGTAAGGGTGAGTGTAGAAAATATATCCTGTGATTGCAAAAAAAATTAAACAGCTTTAAAAGAAGAAAAAAGGTTTTCACCTCTCTAATTATAAAGAAAAGCTCCTGTTGTTTGAAGGCTGATCTTTGTCACGTATAAAATGTTCAAAGAAAAAAAAAAGATAATAATTTGGTATTAACGTTTCTTTTTGAGGTGTTTCACATAAGATGCAGGTAGGAACCTTTCACCTTCTTGAGAAGGTCCAAATGGTTGAAGTTTTGCCCAAATGAGAAGATCATCATTCTCTTATCACCTCTGAGACAGATCATGGTCAAGCGGTGACTTGCGTGTGTATTTGTGTCTACTTTTCCCCCCACCAACATAACAGACACAAGAATAGAATTCTAATTTATAATTTAAAAAGCTCAATCCTAAAGTGCTCAGAAGGTTAACCAAGGTGTTTGAGTGATGCAGACCATGCAAACCAGCTGAAATCCTCTCTCTTGAATTCTGGTAGAAAAAAAAAACTAGCTCCTGTGTTTAAAACATGTAATTTATGTTTGGCATATACAGAACATATGCACTTCATTTATTGAGACCTAAAGCCTGCAATCTTAAGCTCATCTTTTCCTTTTCCTGTTGTTGCGCTATAAATCCCATCATTCCAATCAAAGGAAAACCACCATTTCTGTCTCTTTGATTTTTAGTTTTTAATATGATGTAGGATTAACTTGGTACATAACAAGTGAAATATCTCAAGTAATTTTTTCCAATTTTCTCCTTCATAAGTTTAGATGATATTTTAATAGTTCTTTGCAAACAGTGCTGCACTTAGTACATCTTAGATCTCTGAAAACGTGATCCCGTGAAACAACTCACTTTGCTGATAATGATGTACAGTAGAAAATGCTATCATAGTTTATATAATTACCATTACATAAACAGTGGAATCTAAATAGTCATAATATAGTGCTGCACAACTTTATAGCAGGGGCAGCAGTTATTTATGGAAAGGTTATGGAAAATGTTAAGGTGGGCCAACTTCTGGTAAGTTTAATCACAGTTTATTTCTTCACGTACAGCCCTCACCAAGTTGCTTGGACTATACAAGTGAAATTCCTTTGCTCTAATTCTGTCTGGTTTAAGCCTAAAATTAGGCTTGCTCTTGGTGCCTTTCCTAATCAGTGGAAGAAAATACACATCTTCAGAGGCTAATTTATTTTAGAAACCCTCTAGCAGTTCCCTCCGGAGACATCTGGTTTTCTTCAAGCACTGTAAAAGAATGGTAAAACTTAGCTCAGATTTACATATATAAAGCTTATATTCTTATGGCAAATAAGTACCGTGTTAGACAATCCAAGGTGCATCTTGGTGCAGCAGTAGCAAAGTTTGGGGTAAAGGAACAAATTCTTAGTGTAACAGTTTGTGTGGATTACATATGCTGAAAAAATATATAGGCTTTCCTGAAATAATTTCAGTATCTGGCAGGAGCAGAACTGGGAAGGAAAAAACTTCTTTTCTTTTTTTTCTGTGCAGCTTCCCCTCGTACTTTCATGCCTGCTTTCTGTATAAGGCATCTCGAGGAAGGAATAACTTTTCTTTTTTTGTGTGAGAAATACAATACAGGATGTCTTCCATTAGTGGTTTGGGTTTTTTCCCCCTTGTGGTTGGTTTTTCCTTCCCCACCCCATTATGATTTATTCTGGAATTGCAGTTAATATTTCTTTTTTGCTCTTTTATGGCCTGGACTTTCAAAAGAGACAATTGAATCTGTCAGTGTTATACGTTTGTTGCCAAACTCAAAACACTGACAGAACCACCATTTCTGAAATAGGAGCACCTATAAGATACCTTTACTTAGTAACGCCAGTTATTTTGGAAAACCTAAGCCCCATACCCAGGCCTTGCTTACACCTTTATTTATTTTGTATTTACCTAGAATTATGGAAAAGCAGAGAGCACCCAGCTCATATTCCCCCTCTCTCTGAAAGACTTTATATGTAGTATGCCCTTTAAAAGTTATTGTGCATTGCATAATTTGGTTTAATATGCTGCTTGTAACATTAAGTTTCCTTTGATATTATTCTCCTGAAGGCAGTCTGACCTTGAAGGTGATATTTTAAACTAATAAATGAGTAGAGGAACTGAAAATCAAACTGAATGCTGTAAGCCAAAAGGACAGATTTTCATCTCAAGCCTTTATTTCCACACATGAAAAAATACAGAAGTCTAATGTTTATGTATCTACATTTCTTCTTGATTTCCCAAGATCTTCTGCAAAGTCTTGCCTATTCCCTTTTATCTGTGTGTGACTCTGAAAGTCCTTTTGTCCATTGCTCTGTCCTTCCTTTTTTGGTCTCCCCCACACTTAACCCAATAATTTTGAGTCCACAGAGTAAAGTCAGCAGCATTTGATGGAGATATGATAGTCTCAAAGCCACAAATTATTGTATGTTTTGTGAAAACAGTGTGCTAGGTGTAAGAAAGATGGTAAAAAAAAAAAATGTTCAACATGAACCGGCAATGCATGCTGGCAGCCCAGGAAGCCAACCGTATCCTGGGCCACATCAAAATCAGTGTGACCAGCAGGTCACGGGAGGGGATTCTTCCCCTCTACTCTGCGCTTGTGAGACCCCACCTGGAGCACTGTGTCCAGCTCTGGAGTCCTCAACATTCTTTGCCTTTGTCTTCTGAGACTGGTCAGTGGAGAGATGGAAACACATGCATTACCACTACCATAAAAAAAAAAAAAAAAAGGGTTATCCTTATCTGGAAAGTCTCCCTCCACGGACTATGGAGGAAACTTCACTAAGATGAATAAAGGTAAAAGGGTAAGTCTTAGCCATCTGAAGTTAAACCAATCCTGACTAGTTCTTATAGTTGAATGGTTGTTTAGTGTTTCCTCAAAAGTCACTGACAAGGAATAGAGGCACCCAAAGAACCATCCATCCCATCAGAGATGAGGTGTCTAGCTGAATAAGATGAAGCACACTTGTTCCCATGCTATGAAGAGGGTATAAGTAGTTACCCAGGATGAGAAGAATCTAGGCTTTACACCACTTACGTTAACTGAGATGAATCCCACAAAGTTTACCAAACATGAATTTCAGTCTGTGGGTTGCATTGTAGACGTAGGAAGGGAAGGCAGAGACTGAGCTTTATGTAATGTACCTTCCTTTCAAGACCATCCACTAGCAAGACCACCACTTTTCACAGAATTGAAGAGTTGTCTATGTTGGAAGTGACCTTTAAGATCCATCTAGTCAAACCGTCATTTTCAGTCTGGCTCACATCAAATCTTGTTCTTTAAAAGTGTCTGTTGTTATTACTGATTTCTAACATGCTAAGAACTAAGAAAACTTGTCCACTTAGAACCTGTACCTTGCTGCTTGCAGTGTCTGAGTTACTTCTTTCAAAGTGAGCTTGGGCACCCCTGCATTACATGGCAAAGGAGATGTACTATTTGTGCCAGAGGGAACCCCACTGTGCAGTTTCACGCTCAAGTCACGTTGATTTCCGTGGGCAGATTTCACCCAGCAGGAGTTGCTGGCTGTATCGTGGTTTACAAATGTAAGGGGTTGTACATGCTGGTCTGTATTACATTTAAATATTTTTTTCATTCTTTTCTTTGCTCTTATAAATTGTTTGTTTCAACTATGCTTTTCTAGGCAGGATCAGACAACATTCTCATTGATTGTGAATTCTTTCCAACCTCCATCATTCATAAATTCAGTAATTCAGGCAAATTACTTGACTCTCTGCTTCTCCATCACTATTTTCCAATGTCAGCACATTAGTGCTTTCTAGCACAATCAAATTACAATGTCTTTTAAAATGGGGCTATTTTTTAGGTCTGCACAGTGTTACGAAAAAAAAAAAGTGCCACCTGATACAACTGAATTTGAAATACAGTGCTAGGAAATATTTTTTCCATGCCTTTTCTGCAGTATGAGGATTTCCTTGCCTTTTTTTCTAGGCTGATTTGCAATATCTATTGGTATCCTAGTGTTTGGAAGACAACTGATGTTGAAGTAGTAAGAAGAAATAAGAAAGCTTTCCCTATTTTTATCAAACTCATTTAAGTGAGCAAGGCTAGCAGGTGGCTCTCAGATCTCATTAGCCACTTTGTCTCTAACACCTCTTATAAGCAAATGTCTCATTACCATGGGTATTTACATATCCTTTTACTTTCATACAGAGTGCCATACATCAGTGAGCTATAAATCTATTGCTACACATCTTCATATTTACATGGTAAATTCAGTTCCTACTGAGTGGACAGATACTAGTTATTAAAGACAATAAAATCTAATAGCACTCAATGTGATCTTGATTTCCACCTTCAGTACACTGATCGTGTCACAAAACTTTTCAAACCTCAACCCTAAAACCTTTTGGAGATGTTCTAGTGAATCAGAATATTCATACAATGAGATTTGGCAAAGGAAACAACCTGGGGAAGGAGTGGAAGAAAGAGAGAGGAGAGGGAAATGTAAAGGATTCCCCTTCTTCCAGCTCCTGCAATGAATTAACTAGGTTTTTTTTCAGTAATATTATGTTTTGTTGGGTCTGGAAAAGCTGAGGGATTTCTAGCTAATGGGATCAGGATTTGATGTGGTTATTAAGTTACATGATGTGATCTGATGCTGCATCCTGTAATTTGAAAGAATGATTATCAACTGCTTATCATACGCCATCATTATAACATCATAACAGTGTTGATTGAGACTGACTTAATTCTTCAAACACTACATCACTCGGAACTGCCCTGTCCTGATAAAGCCCACACTGTTTTTACAAGTTAATTGCCCAAACCTTATTATATTGTACTTGTGCCAGCCTGAAAATATGACACTTTGAAGTATTATCTGCTTTTACTGAAGAGCTTATTTTTCCTGGTATGTAGTCAAAGAGCAAGTGTATCAATGGAAAAACACTTAGAAAATTGTGGAACTTGGGACTTTTAACAGCTGATGAGATTATGTGTTTGATCTCAACAGCAAATGCAAATAAGCAGTGGAGATATTTAGATTTGGGGTTTCATTCGTTTTCTGCTGAGATAGAAGATGATTCGCATTTGAGATTCCTTCACTAAGTCACTTTTTCAGACATTAGTTGGAAATTTGGAAGATTACTCCCAGTTTTTCTGTACACCAGCTGAGTCTTCTAGATTTATGAGCTAGTGAGATGGTGGTTTATAGAATTCAGGAGTCATGCATAGATAGCTGCTTCTTGAAAGTCAATCACAGCTTGTCGTCTCTGACACAGTGATCAGAAAGAAGCTCCATTGTTGGATTTACAATAGCACACAGGACCTGAATTTTTTCAATAGGTATCTCCCATCCACAATCTCATCACCTCTTCTTTCTGCATGCTTGTAACAGGAGGCTTGTTATTTACCACTTAGATATCTAATTCAAAACTTGTTGCCTGAAGCCTAATTTTGGAACAATTAAAGGCCTGATTCTGTCTTTATCTTATGCAAGAGATCATCAGAGGTCAAAATCATCCTTTTGACATTGTGAGTTTATGTTCTCTAGACCAAATGTAATGGATGTTATTACAACAGCTCTTTATTAAGGAAAGACATTCATATTCCTAATAGTTTTTTTGAGAAAATTAGCAACATGAAAGAGATGAACTCCCCTCAAATACCCACGAAACCATCAATAGGATGAAGCAGAACTTGTTTTTCAGTTTCCATTTGTCTCCCAGGGTGAAAATCCAAAATGTGCCAGTATCCAAACTCTGACAAACATTAGAACCAACAGAAATGTATGGAATTTAAACTGAAGATGCCTAAATATTTAGCACAGCTACACTGAAATACAGCTAAATGATACTAAAGTGTAGCTATGTGGCAGTAGATTTCATGTTCAAGGGAAAACTTGTTTCTTGCACATGTTGGAGTGATGTAACCGGAGACTAAAAAATGTCATCCTCCGCCAGGGTAGGGTCTGCAACATATTGTACCACATAACACAATTTTATGCTATTCCTAGGAATGAATGATATTTTAGTCCAGGGAAGGCTTATTAGAAAATGATACTATTAATTATTCTAAACAAGCACATTTTTATAGGTCTAAGAAAGAACCAACTGTAAAGCGCAGTAACTGTGTGAAGAAATGAATGGCTTTCCACCACTAATGTATTTTATTCCTCCTCTTCAATAGGTTGTCCAGGAATGTGGGACAATATTACATGCTGGAAACCTGCAAGTGTGGGTGAAATTGTCTTCGTCAAGTGTCCTGCACTGTTCAGATTTATCATCTCTGAAGATGGTAAAGTATTTTCTTTTTCTTCTTTGCCTTTTCTGTTTGTCTGGTAAAGCTGCAAAGCCAGCAGGAGTGTAAAACCTCATTTAGATAATAAGTATAAATGGAAATCAAAAAATCTACAGAAGAAACTATTTTTGACATAGTTCTTAATGTTATCTACTCCTTTTTAATGGGAAGAGTCTACTGTTTACATGATACAAAAAAAAAAAAACAAAAAACTTCTCCTTTCTTGACTTTTTTTAACATTTGAAACAGAGGAAAATTTGCCAGGTGAAAAGAAAAAAAAAAAAGAGTTTGTGGGCAGGAGGAATTAACAAATAAATTGTTCACAGCAGAGGTATAGGTTGATTCCGTGTTCTCCTGAAATTCCTTTGTGCTTTTTTCCTGTGGTTCCCTGAAATTATCTTCCCAGCTGAATGACTGCAAGAGGCTAAGTCATTAGCTAAGAGTGAGCCTTTCTTGATAATTAACAGTTTTGTCCACCTCCTCCCAGCACCTATCGCGGCCACTAAGATCACTTAATTAGCCCTGTCCACTGAAGAACAAGCTCATAATTTTCCACTGGGATCTTTTTCCCCTCAAAGATTATTTTGCTAATGAATTATTCATTTACAATCCTGGGTCCAAAATCCACCTTCTCTGCGTTGCCACACACAGAACACAATCTGTGGGGGAGAGCTCCAGGAACACCAAAATCCTTTAAATATGTCCATTTGAATACATTCAGACCCTGAAGCAAGTGCTTTTGAAAGGCAAAGGTATTTAAGGGTGATCATTACCTCATCTACACTTGTCCATGTGAAACTCCAGTATTTTCTCCATCCGTAATCAGTGGAGAGAAAGAGACCCACAGAAGGCAATTTATGTTATTCCAAGTGACGCGAGGTGAATCATACCTTGGGGATAACTCTCTTTCCTTATCCAGCAAATGCTAAGGGCAATTCACTTAAACTAGGCTCCTAATTTTCGAACAGGGAAAGATAAGTCCCTCTTTAAATCGTCAGGTATGAAAATATAATTACTGCTGTAATTCTATGTGCTTTTAATTATAGCCACAATAATTAAACATAATCTTCACTGCTCTGATATTGGTTCAGTATTGAGTCTGAATATGACGGCGCTTACTGAGACATCCACATTTAGTGATAATAGGGAAAAAAAAAACAAACCACAGGTCAGCATCCAGTCGGGTTTATAACTACTGTGGGTAGGGAAGTACTATTCCCTCTCCCAGATTTTATTCCTGTTTGTGTGTTGGTTTTGGATTTGGGGTTGTTTTTTTTTTGGTTTTTTTTGTGGTGTTTGTTGGGGTTTGGTTTGTTTTTTCAATTTGAGTTGATTTTGTAATCAATTTTTTTAACTACTTGTCATTCAGCCTGATTGTCAAACCAATTCTGGCCATCCTTTGGGCAGGAGAAACACTCAACCGAAAGTTTTCCCTCTCCAGTTATCAGCGATGCTTGCAGCCTGCAGGCAAAACACTTTTTTAGTTATTTACTGTGTGTCAGCAGATGGCTAATACATTGTTATCTTCTGATATAACTGTAGGAAGCCTGCTGCTCATACAGTGCCTCTCTGAATCTCCATTAGGACCTTCCCCACTTCCCCCACCTCCTCCGTATTTTGGTGGCTTGTAATCCGCTTTGCTTACATACCCTCCAGCTACAGTATGCTAACACTTGGCAACATACTGTACCACTTTTCCCTCTCTTCCTGCCCATTTTGGGTGCAGTTCTCAGGGAAATCACCACAGTTTGATACTATGGAGAGTGGTGCCACGTACATTTACTACCCCACTGCCAAACTGTCCACACATCTCTGCCATGGTCGTTTTGACTATTCTTTATTTCAAAGGATAATTCTGGTGCTTCTATGTATATCCCACATAAATATTGTGCCTTTTCACTTTTGCTGATGAAATTTCTTTCCGTGGTGTTATTGTTGCTGAAGTAATTAAGACTAGGAGGACTCTTGAGAAATCAGCTCGTTCATCTCCCTCCTCAAAGAGAAAGTTAGGTCAATACAGTCTATTCCAGAACTTAACTAACCTGTAATCTGTTAAGAGGGGGAAAAAATAAGTACATCTTAGATGTAAAAAAATATATAAATATAAATAATGTAGATAATAAAATATATTATATTTTAAAAGTAATATATATTTTAGAAAAACAGTGGTAAAAAATAGATATAAAATGAAAAGTTGTACTATAACTAGAGCTATGTAAAATAAAGGACAGAAATAATACTTTTAAATTATTTGCCTAGGATTTCTAGACCTCTTCACGTGTTGTACTTCACATTTGACCTACAGCAGGGTGATAGTATGACCCTAGGGGAGGAGAAGTCAGTCCAGTGTAAACACATGTCCTGTTTTTTTTATCTCCTTACAGGATCACTAACACAAGTGACAGCTGTTACCTCTTGTAGTGCTGGGTTTGAGGGGTTTTTGGACATCTGTTCGGTGGGAGCAAAACCAAGATTCATAATTCATTAGACAAACAAATAAACATCTAATCTGGAATAGTTTGAAACCTCTACAGATCCAGCTGGATTTGCACTAGTGACCCCAAGGTGGAAATATTTACATCCATAATCACTCTCCTGGGTGAATCAGCATGAGTTTTCACTCTCATTGCTGCTAATTTTAATTAGCCGAGTATATTTGTTTCAATGAGGGCTTAATGAAACAAAGTCACATTTTATGACGGTTCCTTAAAGAAGGGATTATTAGATAACTATTTTTTTTAAAAAAAAAAGACAGCTATTTTTTAGATTATTACAGCACCCTCTGGCTGCTGCTATGATTCTAGAATACATAACTAGGTTTGGCACTGACACTGCTGTTTATTAATAGCATATTCGTTCTGAATACAGCAAAATTTTTATATGACCATAAAACATTTTTACCAACAGTAGTAATAACTTTAAATTACACTTTAAAAAAGGTTTTCCTATGAAGCACCGAAGCACCTGTAGGTACAACTGCGTGTATAACAGCATGAAAACCATATGATGGAGAATTGTTCATCTTGAAGAGAGGGTAGGAATGGATGTCTAAAAGTTGGAACATACAGATTTCTAGTTCAGTAAATGGAAAACAAGGGGTACTTCTAGATCATAGAATCATAGAACGGTTAGAGTTAGAAGGGACCTTAAAGATCATCAAGTTCCAACCCCCCTGCCATGGGCAGGGATACCTCCCACAAGACCAGGTTGCTCCAAGCCCCATCCAGCCTGGCCTTAGATGAGATGTTTCCTCTGACCTACCTCAAATGCTTTTCTTGAGATGAATGAAGTCACTGGAGGGGGTTGTTTGCTTTTTTGAACTTCAGAAAGGAGTTTAGCTGTCAGATTTTTATATGCAGTAAATATGTTAACAAA
>VXBW01006790.1:1065036-1123854 GCA_013400375.1 Thinocorus orbignyianus
AAAAAAAGGAAAAAGGATAGATTTCTCTCTAAATCTGATCATTATCCACATAGTCGGGCAGCATGGTATCTAGTGATTGTAGGAAATGTTTTCCATAACCTCCCTCTGCCCCACTCTCTCTACTTTCCAAAGTGACAGAATCAACATTCGGTAAAACCAGTGAGAGCTTTGCACGTTGATCACAAGGTTGTCAAAATCCAACCTTTTGGAGGATTATTGATGTGGACCAGTCCTCCAACCCATAATACTGAGATGGGAACAAGAGGAATAAGGGGAAAGTGTGGGTGAGCCATTTCAAGGCAGAGTGGTTTTGGAAGGCTTTCATTTCCTCACCTGCCACTAATAAGGGACAAATGCTGGAACAAAAGGGTTAAATGCAAGTTGTGCTCACATAAACAAATCTACAGGAGATAAAGCAGTTGCCATGCCAGCTGACACCGAAAGCAGCCAGAACATATTTGGCACATAGGAGAGGATCTAAAAGGCTGCACGGAGCTCTGAGCTTCATCTTACCCAGGCTGTTTCTTGGCTTTAGCTTTGCTAGTCCTGTTCACTTTAAATCAGAAGCAACAATTGCTTGCATCAAATTTTTATAATCATAGAATGGTTCACTCTGGAAGGGACCTTGAAAGGTCATCTAGTCCGACCTCCCCACAGTCACAGGGACATCCTCAACTAGACCAGTTTGCCCTCGTTGAGCCTCACCTTGAATATCTCCAGGGAAGGAGTCCCAACCACCTCCCTGGGCAACCTGTTCCAGTGTTCCACCACCCTCAGAGGAAAGAACTTGTTCCTAATATCCGATCATAATTTGCTCTTCTCCAACTTAAAGCCATCATGCCTCATCTTATCACTGCAGGCCCTAGTAAACAAACTTTCACCCGCTAGAAGGCAGCGAGGAGGTAGTTATGTCTTCTGGGACTCAGCAAGTGGAAACCACAGAAGAAAGTCTGATAAAGGTGCAAATAAGGGGCAGGAAATATCTGGGTCTCTGCCACTAACTCCATGAGTAGCCATTGTCAAAGCCTTTGATTATTTTCTTCTTCTCTTTCACTTCTTCATGTAGAAATTAAAAGAAGCCATATATTCTGTGTTTGGTTACCCTGTTTGGTCTTTGGAACTGACAGTTCAGCATTTTAATGGCTCTCCTCTAGGGTCTCTAAGTAGTACTGCAAATAACATCTAATTAATAATGACAATTAAAGCACTAGTGGAAGATTTGCTTTACTTTCCAAACAGTGACACTTACCTGTTCAGTCTGGTCAAATACTGAATAACATTGTCGATATCCTGGGTAACTTAGCTTTTGTCAAGTATAACATTAGCTTCCTCTGGACTTTATTGGATAATGTAAGCAATTATTGATGTTTAAAATAGCATTCTAAGATGCTGTTTAATAGCTGCTGGATACTGGGCTGTGCTGTTATTTAACTACATATGAGGACCACAGACAGCAATGTCAGACATGAATGTAATCCTTAAATTGAAATCCTGAAAAATGGCTTTCCAGTCAAGATGCAGAGGAAAAGCATATTTTATTTATTGTTCATTTCTGGGAAAGCAATGTATTTCATCTAGCCTGTTGCATAATCATCTTGATGGGCTTTCTCTGCTTCATTGGTGAAGTCTAATGCACCAATTTCTCAATGTTTATGTCCTAAGAGTCCTGTGAGGGTGGTGAGGCACTGGAACTGGATGCCCCATCCCTGGAAGTGTTTAAGGCCACCCTGGATGGGCCTTTGAGCAACCTGGTCTGGTGGGAGGTGTCCCTGCCCATGGCAGGGGGGTTGGAACTTGATGATCTTTAAGGTCCCTTCCAACTCTAACCATTCTATGATTCTATGGCTCATGTGAAAGCCCA
Source organism: Thinocorus orbignyianus (assembly GCA_013400375.1). Classification (NCBI taxonomy): domain Eukaryota; kingdom Metazoa; phylum Chordata; class Aves; order Ciconiiformes; family Thinocoridae; genus Thinocorus; species Thinocorus orbignyianus. The sequence continues at coordinate 1,066,898 of VXBW01006790.1, forward strand.
CGCACGTGGGGTGCCCTATAATTTTGCCTGTTACATCATTGACACCAGGGAAAATTTGCAGAAGTCTCTCTAGACTCAGGAAGGTTGAAAAAAAACCCACAAAAATCCAGTTTCAGGGTAACAGTCTGAAAAATGAGAAGCACTGCTCTATGTCTGGAGTTCCGACAACCCCAGCTCAAGCACAAGCTCCTTATATATCTAGACAGGTTAAATGTTAAGCGTAGAAATAATCCAAATAAACTCCACCGCGCTCTCATATATGTGAGCAAACATAGCCACCGGCACAGTTATTTATCATGTAAACATCCATATTCTGGAGCAGCATCCATAAACATATGGTGTCAGAGAGAAGGGCAGCAGCAGCATGCAGGAATTTAAAGCCAGATGGTATCTGTATGTTCCCACATTGCGTGCTTTNAAAATATACTTGTGTATGTTATCCAAACACTCATTAGACTAATTTTGACACTTAGTTGTAATTCAGGGCATAATTTTCAGTGTAAATCTAATTGACTTCCCAATAGCTTAACTTATTAGTGAAAATTAGGTTGATGGATCAAGCCTAAAAGCCTGTGTAGTGAAAGGTTGTACTGAACCTTTCTTCAGTACATTAGGAAGGACTCAGATGTTGAAAAATATGTTAATTAAAGGCAACCTTGCTCCTATAGCAATCAGAACATTAATATTATTGAAAATGTGAATCCCGTCATAATTTCCAAACAAAGTTAAAATGCAATAATAATTTGGGTATGAAAAAAAAAAGTTAATATAAAAAGCCTCTTCATCTCACCAGTCCGTATTAATATGGTGTTTTAACTGCTATTACAGATGTTACTATAAAAAAAAACTTTGAATTTTGTAAGCGAAAATGAATTAAAATCTAATATTTTAACGTACCACACATATGATAAGTGAAATAATACTAATTTTTATTTCCTCCTTTTTAAGTTACAGGGTAAAAATAGCTAAACTTGGAACATTCACATTTCAAGCAGTATTTTTTTCTGAGTCATCAGGATCCTAGGAACATAAGGCTTCAATCTTCTCAATATTTCCCTGGTCTTACTCCACCAAGGATGCTGGAAACTTTGCAGTATCGCATATCAGGATTTAAGCCACACTGCACAACTAGTAAAGTATTTTCATGAGTCAAAAAAGTTTTCTAGAGGATTTTTGCAGCTTCTTCTTATCCTGCCTCCATGGGTTGGGCTATTGGGCGAGGTGACCTCGTGTAAGGAATCAATTCCATTACAAGCCACTGACCTGAGTACCAGGAGGCTGCGAAAGACACTGCAAAAGACAGTGATAGTGGAACACTGGCTTACTCTTTTATCCTCTGCCTAATAAAACCCCAGATAAAAATTCCCCCAGGGTATCCTAAAGTTCGTATTCTGAATTCAGATTGTGGCAATGTAGGCATCTGTATCTGAGCTGTATCATTGTTAATAAACCTGGGTTTTGGTAGGCTTAGGAGAGAAACAGGAAAATATTCTTCAAAGGCATCCCTGTTATTCTGCCAGGAACCTGGAACACAGCCATAGTGCTTCTGCAGCATCTGGAAATTTAGTCTGATGCAGCAGGTTGAACAACCTTCACTGGAAAAGTATTTGCTCGGAGCACTGGTGACTGCTTTTCAGAATTAGTACACCTACCCTATATTTTCAAACACCCAAGAATTTTCATATGTGAAATCTTGAAAATATCTGGAGTTGGGCAGAGAAACCAGGAGATCAAGGGTGTTCCCATCGTGGCTTTCAAGATTAACCCTCCAGAGTAACTGATGGGTTGAATGTGTAGGCTTGATGTTGAATATATCCGTTCAAAGGCTCTGTACAGCCTACCTGATGCTTCAGCTAGACTTCCAGCATCATCTTCACACTGAATCCTCTGTTTTCCGTCTTAAAGGATCAAAAAGCACACTTGACATTTTAGGAAAAAGAAATCAATGAATTTTAAACTATTACATCATGATGATGAATTTGAAAAAGACTAAAGTACAAAATGCATTATGCTGTGCTGAAAGGACTCTCTTTATTAATGGTTTGAGTTTTTTTTTCTTTTTTTTTTTTCTTTAGATTCTGTCTTTCTCCTTTCCCGTAGGATCCAAACTAATCTTTATTTAGCTTTTACTCTTAATAAAAACCCTCTGATAAGAGTCAGTGAACGGCTTCTGCAATCCCTAGTTAAGGTTTGACCATATGTTCAGAGTTAAAGAAGAACAACGTGTAGCCCTGTGGTTACTCCAGAGGATACAGAGCTAAGCTAATCTAAACATTTAACCTGCCTTAGCGGTCAATGAAATCTTGGAAATACTTTTCCCATCATCGGTGGGCCACTGGCAGAGCTATTTGAAAACAGCTTTTTCAGGTTCCTCGGTGTCTCTCTCGGCATGATGCAGCAGCACCACTTGGTGGCTTAGGACTGCTTCTCTTTATGCATTTCCCAGCATCAAACTTGAGCCAAAATACACTGAGGATTCAGGAGAAGTCTGATTTCAGTGCAGTTCAGGTGAAGTACTTAGTAGAGTGGGTGGGAGGTTGGTTTCAAATAATTCCAACATTTTAATTTGGAAGGACAAAAGGAAGGAAAACGAAAATTTCTAATACAAACTCAAATTTTTATGACTTCTATTTTTAACATTTGTATTTTCAATATACAAATCAACATGGATTCAACATTATATTTTGGAAATGTGTGGCTCTTTCTTGTTTCAAAACCATCCCCTTTCTCCGCAAAAAAAAAAAGGGGGGGAAAAGCACCCCTACAAATAAGATCACTTACCTCATTTTCGCATGTTTCCTAGAGTTTGATGAAGCTCCATGATAACCAATTGACCTTCTGAAAACCACTTTTGAGCCATAATAATGCAGTCTAATCTTGAAAAAAAGGATTTAAGCAAAATTCTCTTGCAGCTCCTCTCTGGGCATCCTCTTATGAGAGGAAATCTATTAACAGAATGAAATTAATTATTTTTATTCTTCTAATTTCAGGTTGGGAAGTAGATAACTTGGGCCAAACCCATGCAGGTAAGAACCATTTGTGCTGACTAACTCCTATGTACCTCTGTTCTCAAAAGTTATATGCAGAACACACGATAATATCAGTTTACTAGAAAGTTGCTTGTACATCAACCATTATGATAATTAATATGCATAGTTCATTGAAACACGTGATAAAAAGGGAAAATGAAAATCTGGTAAGTTTCTATAAATCAAAGTGATCTAACTTAAAGCCACAAAATTAGTCTATCTTACTTAAAACCAATTAATTATTGCTTTTTTGTGCTGATGAATGGAAATAATTTTTCATTAATTCTGTGAAAACTGACTGTACTTCAACATCTACAGTTTTTAAACACAAATTTCAAAAGATGCAATATATGACTTTGCTATTTTTCAATAAAATTGGTCCTAGTTTGATTGTGTGTGTTTTCAGCTATGTCCTCGCTGCTTGCAGTAGCGATTTTTAAATTTTATAGGTTCAGTTTTGATTTAAACTCACAAGTAAAACTGTGTTTACTTCCTGAAAAGAGAAAATCGAGTATTTATTGCCTTTGGGCTTGGTCCAAACAAATAGAAATCAATTGGATCCTATTCACTGATTTCCACAGAGATCAGTTTGGGTCCTAATAGAAAACACAATCAAAACAATTTCATACCAAATTTCCACTTTTATAGGTGATTATGACCTGCTGGAAAGCACAGCCCAGTCTCCCCTAGGTAAGAAACAGAACCATGGAAAGTTTCTCTTTTTATTTTAACTCTGTTAAAAAGGAAGCTCCAGGTTTTTTCTCCTGCCATTTAGGTATTATTTTCAAATGGGTTCTAATTATGGTGACACATTTTTCTGGTGCATTACTCTTAGCAGTATTATGAAAATTTATTCCTCCACTATTGAGCCTTGCAATCTAGCAAGTATGTTATTGTAAATTATATCTACCTGCTTAGCAGTAATTACTAAATGGTGTTAAGGAAAGTCAACACCGTGATTAAGTGGTTATTTTCCATAGAAAACTAGGGATGAATGTGCAAGAGTAATTTACCAATATTTGCCAAGTAATGCAATGTTCTTAAACGAATGCTGTGATTAAATAGATATATTCTGCCGCATGGATGGCAAACAGATTCTCTGAAAATAAGGTCACTGCTGGTGTTATGAGCTGCTTGACTAAACTGCTCTAAGAATACAAAGCAGCATAACCTTAATGAAAAAAGACCCTTGGAAATTTCCATCAATTTTGGTCAAGGTACAGCTCAACCCAAAAATTGTAATAGTTTGATAAATGAAAACTGTTCTATTGTGTTGGAGAGCAGTAAGTGCAGCTAGGAGCCCAGCTCTAATTTTTCAACCAGGTCACTGAGCTCTGGCAAGAGTAATAGCTCATAAAAAGAGCACCACAAGGGCCATCCCACCTCAGGCAGCCTGAGTAACAAAGTGAGTGTCAACAGACACTTTCTTCTTCTACCCCCAGCTCTTGTTTTCCAATACAGTTTTAGTTTTTTTTACTGTGTCAGTGAAAGCCTTTTAAGAGCTAGTCACAGTATCATAGGGGTGGAAGGGACCTTTGGAGATCATCTAGTCCAACCCCCACCACCATAACAGGTTCACCTGGAACACAGGCTGGACTAGAACACATCCAGGCAGGTCTCTTCTCCAGAGAAAGAGACTCTGGAACCTCTCTGGGCTGCCTGTTTCAGTGCTCTGTCACCCTAGTCCTTATATAAGATCAGCCAAACAATCGGAGTAAAAAGAGAGAGAAATAAAATAAAGTTTTCCCTGAGCTAGTTTTGAGCTTTCCTTGCAAACACTTGCTTTAGAGTGAGGTTACAAACTGGGATTGGAAGAGATGATGGGCAGAGGAATGTGAGAAACCCTGAAAGAGGCTTGAATTTGTCAGCCATGCTGGGCTTCTGGAGATGTAAATGAACATACTGCTGTGAAGACAAACAGGGAAGAGATTCCCGCTCCATCTTTCCTTTGTTTTCCTACAGACCCTTCTCACAGAGTCACTCTTAGATCAGAGCCCAGGCGTGAAGATAAATGAGTGGGATACATGTTATCTGACTGCAGGAGAATAGTCCAGATGCCTCACCACAGACATAGAATGTCTGTTCTACATATGCTACAGTAGCTGCTGCCTCAAAAAATCACGTTACCCATGTGTTTTCTTGCCAGTCTCATTCAGATGCCTCAGATATAGATTATTTTAAATAGCACAAAGTGCCTACCCATATTTATGGACTGGACTTAAACCTTTAGCCACCTGAATTGTAGATGGCTGTACATCATGGTTATATTCCCCAGATGTCCTGCAGAGTCAATGGAGAAAATGGGATAATTAGCTGACCCCTGGTTTAGGTACCTACTTGGGAATGAGATCTTTGGTGGCCTGAAACCACTGGCTATACTCGTCAAATCTTTTTTTGCTCTCTGGTGACCAGCTGTAGGAGCAAACATCCTAGTGTAGAACTAGATCATTAAAGATGTCATTAAATTTTAAAGATGCCATTAAAGTCTTCTATGGATAGCCACATAAATAGGTCTCCTGGTGGTTCTGTGGGTTTTTCTTTGGTGGTGTACCAAGGGGAGGGATGACATGTCCTGCGGTTTACTTCAACAATTTCATATTCTCAACTGTACTTGACATAGGGGACATCAGCAGAAATTGCACTGAAGATGGCTGGTCTGAACCTTTTCCTCATTATTATGATGCCTGTGGCTTTGATGAAAATGAAACAGAGTCTGATAACCAGGTGGGAATGAATCTTATAATTAAAAACAAATGAAGGGGGAGAGCAGCAGGCTGCTTTTTTTGTCCAGTCTCTGCTCCTGGTCTGATTTGATGGTGATTAGAATGAAACAATCAGCTATTTATGAGCATAAAAATGTAAGGAACAAGATATAAATCCTTCCTACTCCTATACTGAATATTTCCAGAGTATGTCTGTTTACTGTTGATACAGCATCTCACTTCTAGAAGCTGCCAGTTCTTCCCCTGTTGACTAAAGAATCCCCTAGCCAACGACTTTTGTTTTTCTACAGATGCATGCTCAGTGTTCAAAGAAATATAGACAGCCTTTGCTTGCTCACTGACAAATAAACTTCACAGTCTGAAGAACCGAGGGTATGCCAGCCCGAGAGAGGTGCTCTAATATAGAGTGAGATCTCTGGGGAACCAAGAAGGGAAAACAACCAGGCTGTTCGAGAAACAAACCCTGCCTATGGTTCCCCCTGCATGTTGACAGGGTAAAGAAGATGTGACTGTAGACGGCCACATTTAACTGTGTGTTCTTTGCCTCCCAAGGATTACTACTATCTCTCTGTGAAGGCTCTGTACACGGTTGGATACAGCACTTCTCTTGTTTCCCTCACCACTGCCATGGTTATCCTGTGTCGTTTCAGGTGAGTCAGGACACGGGCAGTGAGCTGTTCTGTCACTGGAGGGAAGAGGCTGGAGCTCACGGGTCCGAAAGAATGTTTAAGCTTTTATCTTATCAAATGTAGAATAAGAAGTAGATAGGCCTTTAATAGAGTTGTTTCCCCAACTTCGACACTCTCCAGTAACCACATTTCAGCACACTGTAAATGCAACTGTAGAAGCTGTATTGGACTAGGGCTATTTTATGCTATCCTGCTTGTTTTTATGGGAAAATGCCCAAATCCTCCTCTAAGTCATGTTTAAGGTCAGCATTATCCACATTCTTGACTTTCAGATGTTGCTGTTCTTATCACCAAAGTGCCAGAAGGTCTGGCCATGTGTGCAGATAGGCCTGGTGTGCTATATCCATGAAAGAAAAGTTTTTTTGTTTCTTTTTTTCCCCCTCTTTCTCCTCTTTTCCTCTCCCTTGCTCTTTCATCTCTAGGAAGCTTCACTGTACTCGAAATTTTATCCACATGAACCTCTTTGTTTCATTCATCCTACGTGCAATATCTGTATTTATTAAAGACGGGGTTCTTTACGCTGAACAGGATGGCAATCACTGTTTTATCTCAACGGTAAGTAAAACCAAAGCTAAAACCTTTTCCTTTCATTTTTTCAGCATGAGATAACAAGAAGTTGTGAGGCAAGCAGCAGTCTGTTGGGTATCATAGGCTGAGAAGCTATTGGGAGGGAAGGTAATTGGTGAAAAACTTTGCTCTAGCAAAATTGTGAATGATGTTGTCTCATGATGCCATCAGCGTCCATCAGCCTGTCTTTTAGAACAAACCTTTAGGTTTCAGTGTCTGACTCGGGTTGTTTCTCCCTTTCACTGATCTGCATAACGATGGGTGGGATGAGAGCAGACACAAGTAATTTCCTTCATCTGAAGGTCTGGTTTTTGTCCAGACCTTTATGTTTTCTGGATGTCAGACAGAGTCGTGTAAAGAGGGTGACCATTCAGACACAAAAAATAGCCCTGACAGTCACACTTTCAAAAAATCCTTAGTATTAGCCACGTATTTGTCTCTGAACTGTGTTGTTTCATGGAAAGCAGTATACCCCACAGATGCATTTAGCTGTATATTACATGCAAATCCCAATTCCTATTGCATTTAAGACTAGTATTTGATTTTATAAATCAGCTCAGCGGGTGTAATTATGATAGGATTACAGAGAGTTCCCAAACTGAGATCTCCTTTATCCATCCGGTTAGGAGCTATATTCCCTATGGGTACCTTCCACAAGGAAAGTGCAACAGTTTAGTTTCTTAGTCAGCCTGTTCTTTGTCATTGAAACTAGGTTTCACTTTTAATCCTTCTCCATGATAAAGTTGAAACCATTTTAGGTCTGCAGCTTATTCACACCACTCTTCTAATAGTGGCATCTACTGCTTTATTTTAAATATCTGAAGCATAAAACATGTTAAAATCAGCCATCTAATGACTAGATCTTCAGTCCTGGTAGAGTTTCCATGAAGAAGCTCAAGATCTGATGGTTTAAACATATTGATTGTAGATTTCTCCCAGAGGATGGAGTGCGAGTGCAAAGTAGTCAAAATTGCTAGCCTCCCATTCTGGTCTGATTTGTTGAAAAGTTCAGCTTTTGTAGGCACTAATGGTGCCTTACTGGGATGCAACACTGGGAAGACAAGTCTGTTCTGCTCTCACAGAGTCAAGGTAGAGCTTGGTTTCCACCTAAAGTTTTTGTCATGGAATTATCTACGTCAGAAAAGACCTTTATGATCATCGAGTCCAAACAACAACCTAACACTGCCAAGTCCATGACCAAACTGTGTCCCTAAGCGCCACATCTACATACCTTTTAAATACCTCCAGGGATAGTGACTCAACTACTTCCCTGGGGAGCTTGTTCCAATGCTTGTTAACTCTTTTGGTGAAGAATATTTCCTAATATCCTGTCTAAACCTCCCCTGACACAACTTGAGGCTGTTTCCTCTTGTCTTTAAGGTCCCTTCCAGCTCTAACCATTCTAAGAGACCAACTCCCACCTTTCAGGTAGTTGTAGAGAGTGAGGTCTCCCCTCAGCATCCTTCTCTCCAGGCTGAACAACACCACCTTATTTTTTTCTTCTTTTGTCCACTGCTCCCCTCCTTTCCCCACTGCCCCTTACGGCTAGTAAATGAATGAAAGCTTCTGCTGTTCTTTTACAGTAATTCCCTCTGCTTTCTTTACACTTACACTTACTTTCCTTTTCTGTCCTTGAGTGACAGCCCCTGCAAATGGCAAGGAAGTGCAATTCTCAACTGCACACAGGAGGGTGCATCCTTTCTGGTCCTACTCTCAGGACTTTCCACAATTGTCCTGCCATTTCCATCCTACCGTAGGTTTCTCAATACACAACTGGATTCTTTTCTTCTCTGCACTTATTGCTTGGAAGGGGGCTTAAATCTAGCAATTAGCATCCATTGACAATGTGAACTCCCACTAATGCGAGACGTTCTCTAGCTGTCTTGAGACGCTTGTCAACCACCTCCCACTGGTAAAATTGGCTACCTGCCCTTTCAAGCTTTGCTCTCTAAGTGGCACCTCACATTCTTTTCATGCTTTTAAAACTGTACTATTAAAAGTGTATAATACCAGTCCCAGCTGTGTTCCTTTCCAATAAGAGATTTGAAGAGCTTGAAAGCTTTTTTTCTATCTGTTTGGCGGAAACAACATGGAAATAACATTGTTTTTCTTGATTCTCTGCAGGTGGAATGCAAAGCTGTGATGGTGTTTTTCCACTATTGTGTCATGTCCAACTACTTCTGGCTTTTCATTGAGGGATTGTACCTTTTCACCTTATTAGTAGAAACCTTTTTCCCAGAAAGAAGATATTTCTACTGGTACACTATTATTGGCTGGGGTACGTGACATTTCTTGTCTAAAATGTGCAAGGCAACTCTGCAAATCATCTCATATTTCCACATACATTTTCAAAGTATAGTTTTAGTCTGTGTATAGAGGTATCACCGCAGACCAAATAGTGTTGTGCTTTTTTTATCTAAACAGACTTGAACTGAAATCTGCTTGACAACACATCTCTTGCAGAGGTGTAGTCCACAACCAAGAACTGCCTTCTACAAGATATGATCTTAATGCCAAGTTCTTTGCCGTAATCAAATCTGTAATGCCATATCTAGTCCATTTCCTAAGACTTAATTTCTGCCTTTTTTTCCAGATAATAGCTAAATTGAAAATATATTCAAAGGGTAGTCACGTATACCCATCCTACCTGGATGGGAAATGGAAACTTGCAATGGGAAGAAACAAGATTTGTTTCAGAGAGGACAGTTGTACGATAACAAGCAGTGTAATGATTTTTCATTCTGGCCTTCTGGAGATAAACTGATTTCTGCAACATGTTGATTCAAACAGTTCTTTAGCTTTGTTTTTGTGCAGAAGTCAGATGGTGAGTGCAGAAGAAAACATTAATTTTAATTGTACCCCAAGAAAGTTAAGTTCAATTTTTACACTTAAACAAACATACTTTGGAAATAATCTGGAAATAATTCTATATATTTATGTGTAGTCTACATAAAAAACAGATACTTTAAATTATTCACCTCTGAAAAAAAGCATCCTAATGTAATCTGAATCTTCAAATAATCCACAGATGGTTTTTGTTTTTCCTTCCTGAGGCAGCTGTTTATACACAAAAATTCTCATCTCCTGACAAAGACTTAATACAATAGGAGCAAAGGTATAGAGAAGAAAGAAGACAAAAAGTGATCAGAAATAACCTATGTTGTATAAAGGCTGTTGGAAAAGGATATTCAAAGTTCCCCTTGTACTATCAACAGACATATAATCACATATCACTGAGATCGAAGGCTGTTTTCAAAGAACATTTGGGGATTGTGTCCATGAAAATCTGACAACTATAAAATAAAACAATGTGTAAATCTGTTCAATCTGAACATAAATCAGAGGTTGACATCCTTTGATTAGGTTCGCGCAAATTTCACTTCTCTAGGATCATCTGCATGTAAGAACATTGCAACACAGTGTATAAATTGAATATTGTTTAAAAAAAATAAATCACTCTGTAATGAAAGAACTATCCAGAGGGATTCATCCTATAATGCAATCTCAGAATACTTAGGCTTGAGTTGAACACCGTAAATGAGATCCAGCTGTTTAGCTTATAGATATCACTTCATATTCAAAGCAGTATGAGGAATTTCCATTAATAATTCTAAGAAAACCTCTATATGTGGATTTTTATTATTATTATTATTATTATTATTTTAAATACAGTATTTGCTCAGCTTGTGCACATTTCCACTTGAATAGCAGTTCTCCTGACCTGGTAGGAGGAACTGACACTTTGAAAGAACAGAAGGTCTTCCAGACTCTGAACGCAGGTCAAAAGCATCCCCTCAGCTCAGAACTGATGGGGAGGGAGTTGCATTGAAGCAGCAATAAGCAAGAGCTCAGCATTTTGCAGCATCTGGATGTTTATTTGTTTCTTAAAATGTGCTGAGCACATCAGTGTCCTCATTCAACTAATGAGAACTGCACATGGCTGTGTCAATCCAAACAATTTTTTCCTCTTAAATATGCAATAGGCTGGTAAGTTCTTGGGATAGACTGCTGTCTTCCTAAAATCTCCCCTAGTGCCTGCTCCTTACTCAGGGCAGAGATACAGTCAGCAAGAATAGCTCTTCTCAGCCTTTGAGGCTTGTCTGCTTTCTAATGTTACTCAGAAGCTGAAAAGAAGGTGAGGAAGAGATGCGTATCTTTTGATGTAAAGAAAAGTAACGTGAGTATGCGTATATTCACGTAGCAGATGGTTCAAAACTCCAAGCTGATCTGAAACATACTCATTCTTAACTGTATTTTTATGATATGTTTAGTCTAATTCTGCCTTCCTGGCCATTCTTCAGACTTGGAACAACATTCATATCTTCAAAATGTATATAGTGCAAACTAGAAAACACATCAGACCTGTGATTTATATTTAAGGATTATTTTTCTTTTTGTACATCTGTTAAGTTCACAAAGATCTCAATGTTTTCTAAGTATTCTCACGTGAAAAAAAGCAGACTTCAATTTCAATTAAATATGCATGATTTCTTCTCCCCCAAGCCTGTCATTTTATTTCTTTTTATCATTTTCCTTTCAAACATTTCTCTGTGTGCTTTTTTAAAGGAGGAGGGATTAATCAGTCATCTAGGTCTAACAGGGATGTTTTTATTTCTGATAGCAGGAGTATGAGATTTGATAGAGACTCACTTAAGTGAATTCAGTCAAATGATTAATTAACGTGGCATCAACACAGCCTTGCAAAATGCATGAAACATTATTGTTCCTGTCAACTTATGACAGTCTCGTTCACTGCTGCAAGCTGAGGTTATCAAGGTCCTTGTTTTGTTTGCTTTTTAGCACTTTATCTTTCCAGTGATGCCTGAATAAGCATAGCCAGTTTCCTAGTCAAAGATTTTATTTGCTGCAAAATGGAGACTGAACATAACCAGACATTTCTTGCAAGACTGTGTTATTTTATAAAAATATTACCACAAAAACTCCCACACTTGTAGTGTTTTCAGAAAGTAAAGTAAATCCTAGTTTCTCAGTGGATTTTCACTGGTTTTGATTTAATTTGCATGCTACATGCAAATTTACTTTAAAGAGTAAAGAAATGCCTGAAACAGAAATTAAATTCTTGTTCCCAGTATTCTCTTTGGGGGGCTTGGGGTACTTTTCATGCAAAAACCATAAAACGTTTCTGTGAATAATTGAAAACTTTCCTCTACCGGGTTGTGGTTTTTTGGTTTTTTTTTTTTTCTTTTTTTTTTTTTTCTTGAATGAATAAAGCAAAATTGACTATTTAGACAGTAAACAGCAAAAATACAACATATGCAAATTATTTACAACAAAACCACATAAGAATACAAAGAATACAATAATACCATTACAACTCAACAGATGCCACTCTCCAATTATTACCTAATTACAGTACCTCTAGACACGGAAACTGATGTCACTGCTTTTATTTGGTCCAGACTATGTTTTAATATTCATGCAACAAGATGCACTAGCACAACTTTGAGCAATAATGACCTGAAACAACATAATTCTTTCCTGTTATCAGTTTCTCATCTGCAATCCCATCCTCTGACTGAGACAGATGTTTCTAGAGCTCTGAATTGATGTAAGGAATCGCGTTATTTAGTGCATGAGAGTTATTAGGAAGTAAAACCTCAGTAAATGCTCATTGTTGAGCACGACGTGTGTCTAGACTGCTAATGATATCACGGTCTTATCTTCTGCAGGTACCCCAACAATTTGCGTCACTGTCTGGGCAGTGTTGAGACTTCACTTTGATGATACAGGGTAAGTACCGCTGTGTGGGAAATCATTTAATGACCAAGGAACAGGAGCACCTCTCTGATGAGGGAAAGGCAGAGAGACCTGGACACGTTTAGCCTGGAGAAGAAAAGACTGAGAGGGCATCTCATCAATTCTTAGCAATATCTAAAGGGCAGGTGTCAAGAGGATGGGGTCAGGCTCTTCTCAGCGGTGTCCGGCGACAGGACAAGGGGCAATGGACACAAACTAAAACACAGGAAATTCCATCTGAACATGCAGAAAAACTTTTTTACTTTGTGGGTGGCAGGGCCCTGGAAGAGGCTGCCCAGAGAGGCTGTGGAGTCTCCTTCTCTGGAGATATTCAAAACCCACCTGGATGAGTTCCTGTCCAGCCTGCTCTAGGTGAGCCTGCTTTAGTTAGGGGAGTTGGACTAGAAGACCTGTGAAGGTCCCTTCCAACCCCTTTAATTCTATGTGATTCTGTGTGATTTCATGTACATTCAACACAATGACAAAGATGACAGAGGAAAAGAGTAATCAGTGAATATGACTAATTATTCATTTAACTTCTGACATTGATTTGTATACGCAAGTGGTTTAGGCCCAGTGTTCAACCCGGAGTGCTTTCCTGTTCAGCTGAATAAATAACCATAGTTTAATGTTTTTGTCCCTATTACACTGGTAAATTGATGAAAGAAAATGAAGTTGTCTCTCCTGTAAACCTTCATCTGACACAGAGTCCCCTGTTCCCTCTTCAGTTAAATTAGTGGAGTCCAGGATATGGTTTATCTCATCTTAAGAATCTTAAGAGAGCTGTAAGTAAAATCACACCTGTAATTGTCTTCTCCTCTCCAACTGATTAAGAAGACGAACATGATGAGCTCATCTATAGAAATTATTGCAGATACATGTGATGTGATGAGTGAAATCTGCACGAATCGCTGAGATTTAATTTACAAAGGCAACTAGGAGGTTAGCTTCACCTTGGAGAGTTTTTTTCACAACCGTAGTGGGGAAGATGAATAGAGGTGAGACAGAAATCCACATCCTATCTTTGTGGAAAAAAAAAAATAAAATAAAGTAATGAGGAAATGAAATAACTTCAGAAAGAATTCAAGAAGGTAGATTCCACCAAAATGAACTCTTTCTGCAGGGAAAAAATCCCAGACAGATCTTTTATCATTTTTAAAGAACCAGAAGGAAAGGTTGCTCCCAAAGATGACCTTGCGTATTTTGGTAGTCAGTAGAATGATTGGTCTTGTAGAGCAGCAAATATAGCTTGTAGGAAAGGATATGAACGTATACCTCGAAAATACAAACTTAGCAATAATTTTTCAGGACAGCCATGTTTGAAACTGGTGAAGTGTTAGGAAAAACGCTGGGAATGAGGAAGACTGAAGTTGAACTTAGATGATCATTTCAGGTCCCTTCCAACTGAAATAGTCCAGTCCTATTCTGTTCTGTTCTATTCTATTTTAAAATTTGAAAAATCCATCTTTGGTCGTTTGAAAACTTTGATCTGAGTGAAAGCTTCATTCTCCCTTTTCTGACAGATTTACGTTTATGTTTTAATTTTACCTTATACTAGAGATGCCTGCACCCAAAATTTGCACAACACTCACTGTTCTGTCAGGTTTTCTTCCTCCTTGTTCTTTCATGCTCTTATTGGAAAGTACATAAAGCCTTTCCTCCACTGGGTATGCCAGTGCTTTGACCCAGTGTTCTATTTTGACATTAAGACAAATTAAATCATTTATTTCCATGCAAAACAAGCCAGAACCCCCTGTTGTGTCATTATTATGATTACAACATGGGTCCTAAATGCATTAATCTCTCTTAGGAGTCCAAACAGTCCTCGCATTTTGCGAGTAGAGGGAACATCTCGCAAAAGAAGGGGGGAAAAAAAGCTAAAAAACGCCTTTCTTTTAGTTAGAGAAGCTATTTAGCATGCAACACATTTAGACACATTCTAGCTGAGAGTCTCAGTGGTTACTTTTTAAAAATCAGCTAGCATTGTTCTAGGGGTGGGGGAGAAGCCAGCATGAGCCTGAAAACATTGCAGAAATTACTGAACTGGGAAACCACAGTCACAAAGGCATGGACTAAAATACAGACTCCCAGTCTGAGTCTCCACCTGCTTGCTCCTTATAAAACTGGCAGAGCTCCCTTGACTTCAGCTCCTGATTCACATCGCTGTAAGTGACGTGTTTGTGGAGATAAATGCAACTGTCTGTTTATCCAGAGCTGTGCTACTGAATTAAATGGAATTATTCCAGATGTACACCAGAGATGTAACAGAGATTGGACTCTTGCCTTTTCAAATGGAAATCACATCCCTCCCCCATCCTACTCATTCCCTTCCCCTCATTCATCCTAAAAAAGAGTCCTGTGTGTCTGACCTCGACTGTAGGAGTGCATTTGAAAGAAATCAGGGAGCCTGTTTACATAATACAGCTTGTAGGTGGATATTACAGACTGTTTTGTTGTGCACTGGGGCTTTTTTTTCCTTCTGGTCATGTTCATCTGAGGAGA
Organism: Thinocorus orbignyianus; assembly: GCA_013400375.1. Taxonomy (NCBI): domain Eukaryota; kingdom Metazoa; phylum Chordata; class Aves; order Ciconiiformes; family Thinocoridae; genus Thinocorus; species Thinocorus orbignyianus. The sequence continues at coordinate 1,082,165 of VXBW01006790.1, forward strand.
AAATTGCTTTTCTTCCACCACATCCATCCTATAGAGGTCACATGTCATTGGCCAAAAAAAAGTCCTTGAAAAAAAATCTCTGTGCGAGCCTAATTTGATTCATTGTTGACATCTACAAGGTAGACATTTGTTACTGATCTTGCTGGGGTTATGGAGATATATCCTGTAAAAGGAGAGGAACAGGTTGAGGAAGAATAGACATTTGTAGGAGATGATGTATTGCTCCAGAGTACACATTTGCAATACATTGGTTCAGGAAAAACAAACAAACAACCAACCAAACAAAAAACAACCAAAAACCAACAACAACAACAAAAAACCCCAATAAATCAACAACCTTCAAGTATCTATTTGTTCCAGCCATAGTCTAGGATAATTAGCTGGGCTGTTGATGTCTTCAGTATAGATGACTGGAACTAGAATGGGTAGATTCCATCCCTTGTAATTTCTTACTTCTACACAGACAAATTGCCATACATCCATGCCTGTTTGCACAGCCAGATTCATGTTAGAATTTGCTCAGATTCTTCCAGCAGTGGTCAGACAATTTCTGGGGTCAGACTCACCAGAGACTTTCAGGGTAAATTAATGTGCATCTTAGAGCGGTTGAGCTCTGCAAATAGGGGATAATTTTCAGAAGTGGGCACCTAATTCATAAATGTACACAAAGATTTTAAAAGACAGTTGGTGACTTTAGGTGCTTTTGTTTTGTGATATACAATTGTTGATAACTGATCAAAAAAAAAGAGCCTGGTTTCCAGACTCTTCCAGGAATTCCCTCTGAACGTTTTTCCTCTTTCAAATATTTTAAGTTAAGCATCCAAAGTGAGGTAATTCAGAAATGTTACTTCACATTTGAAAACCTGAGCCACCAGTCTCATAGATTTTGGGACTAGATTTTAAGTTTCTAGGTGGTGTAGATAGAAGCAAAACCCATATAATTTTATTCAAATTTGACATCCTAGTTCTAATTTTCTCTCAACTCTACTACACATACCCTTATGGTTGGTTTTGTGAGTATGAAGTAAAACATTGCATATCTAAATTCAACCCAAATTTCTAAACCAGTTGTCACTCAGCTGCTTGGGTTTTCTCTCAAACACACTTTGAGGATAGAATTTTAGCTCTGCCTCCTCACACTTACACATGTTTATAGTTTCATTGAAAGATTTTAACTTTTCCCCCAGATGCTACCATTTAAATGACACAGAAGTTGCATTAAACTCTCGTAAGATCAGCAGGAGTCTATTCCTGTGTGTTCTTTCAAGTTCTTTCTTGGTGTCTGCCAAACGCACCATGACAACCACTGCTGGGACTTTCAGCCGCAGCTCTGAGAAGGAGGTGAAACCTTTCTTCTCAGAACAGCAGGTACAAAGCAAAGGTTTTTCTACGATTTTGTGTTTTCCAGAGGGAAACACGAGGGGAAGAAAGCGGAGACAAATAGAAGACGTTTTTTAACTGACAGTCAAATTCTTGGTGACTTAAAACAGTGTAGCAGGGGGTGGTGTGGCAGGAAAAATAAGATTTTTATTTCATTATTATTGGCATTTTTTAACTTTAGAATATATGTTAAAATTAAAACCCACATGTGCATGGGTCTTGTAATCAGCTTTCTCTACAAATGAACGTCCAAATGCATCTATATGGAATAAACATCAGCAGAATTCTTTGGTTTATCTGGAGGAAGATTTTAAACACTGAGGTAGAAATGCCATTTTAATTATGAATACTAACTCCCAACAGTTTATTAAATATGACCCCAATTATTGTCCAGTACTTGAACCTCTTTAAATGAATCCTTGCTCCTTCGTAGTATTTGCAGTCCAAAAACTGGAGTATCATTCCTATATGTGAACCCAACCAGTCTCTAATATATCCTCATGTACTAGATATATGTAGGAATCCTCATGGCAGGGTCAGGAACCGACATTCATTTTTACCCTGGAAAAATAACTGGGACATTAAACTTTGGCAAAACCATCTCATATTCTTCATGGTATCCCAGTCTTTTTCTTTCCTTCTACTGAGATGTTAGCTTGAAGGGACGATTTTACAGTTGTACTGTCTGTAGACATAGAAACACATATAAAGGCATTTTCCAAAATGGCTAAAATTTTCATTAAGAGGTAGCACCAAAATTGCCACAAAAAATATTTATTTTACTTTCAGCTAAGTTTGGTAAAGGCTGTAAAAGCCACAACAGGGACAGACTGAAGAACCAGAGTCATTGGGCCCAAATAAAATAGTTTAGCCGCAAGACAAATCTCCCACTCTCTGCTCCCTTAAAAAATGTTGTAAGTTTAACTTGCATGTTATATCTTTCTCTTTCCTTCTCTTTCCCCATCCCATTCTTTCATTAACGACTTCAGCTGCTGGGACATGAATGACAACACTGCCTTGTGGTGGGTGATCAAGGGTCCTGTGGTTGGATCAATTATGGTAAGTGGCACCTGGAGGAGGTGCTTCCTCAACACTTCCGAGGGCAAATAACTGATTCAAATAACTTCAAATGGCTTTGAAACTCTGCTGCATCAGTGGACTACTGGACAGTTTATCTGAATGCCCAAAATTTGCCGCCCAAAATTTGCCACCCACAATGCTAATTCTGTTGTTATAAAAGAACTTTAGAATAAGTTAAGTGATGGTGAGCTGCTTGCTAGAGAAGACTATGTAGAAAAGGATTCATTGAGCTGCTTAAACAAAGATGCCAAATGCCATGAGTAAGACCCTAGAGCATGTGGAGCATTTGCCTGGGGCTGGCAGATATGACATAGGATGTATGGGAATTTATGGTAGCAGCTGAAGGCCAAATGGGACAATCCTGGACATCTAAACAGTACTAGATGTCGGATTAGGAAACTGAACTGTACGTGTTGAATGAAATTATGTTCACATCCACATTTATTTATCTAATACTAGCTTTAAAATAGTACTGTGGATGTAGTGCAAGATGCTCGATTGTCAACAAGGTATCTAAACTCTCTTTAGTTGGTGGAGGTCTTGGATTTTACTCAAATGATGCTAGATACCTCTGCTTTTACTCTTGAGATCTTTGCCATGTGGTTTTGATGTGCAGAGATTGAAAATTTTAATTTGTTTGTCTTGTCTGGTGCTTTGGACTGAGAAATTTTGCCTTTAGCTATTGCGAGGCAGATATTTTTGCTTGGAAAAGGGGCAATAAGACCCTTGTGAATTTATCCCATTACCCCTGACCCTATAAAACTTCTAGACTGCAGTTTGGACAAGAATAAGGCAATGGAGACAGCAAGTCCCTGGGAAAGTCTCCTTATCACACTTGAAAAAATACGTTGTCATTATTTTTTGCTTTCTTTTTCCCCTAGATAAACTTTGTGCTTTTTATTGGCATAATTGTGATACTTGTGCAGAAACTCCAGTCGCCTGATATTGGGGGCAATGAATCCAGCATTTACTTGTAAGTACAAATAAAGCAGTAATCAATTTAGATTTCTAATATACACATAGGAAAAAAGACAAAGTCAAAAAGACACTTCAACTGAATTAATCTGATTTTCAAAAAGAGTCACAGGATCTATAAAATGCTTTGATTGATTTTTACTTTTTTAAAAAATCCAAAAGCCACTAAAGCGTATTTTAATGCCAGCTTTCACTTCTCTTTAGAAGACCTAAAAAATAAACATAAATACAGGACTGAAAAAAAAAAAAATCAACAAAAACCAAAGAACCAAACAAAACTTTTTCACAAGTCAGTTATCTGGAAATTAACATACTGACCAGGCATAAATATTATGATATTCATTGGACAGTCTGCTGTGCTTCATACGTTCCAGGGACAGAGTCCAAAGTTCACTAAAAGCAATGAGATACGGTGAAAAGATTTCATTAACTTTGCACTGAGTTCTAATTTAGGAAGATCTCCTGAAGTTACTCATATTCATGTTTCTTGTAACCTTGAATGCCTTCCTCTTTAGCCAAAAGAACCCCTCACACCTGGAATTGCTTAAAAATCTGCAACACATCCTAACATTTTTCTTTAGAATTTTTAAAATTTTGTTTGCCATTTACAATTTTTTAAAAATCAGTAATATCCTTTTTGTCAGTTTCTGCCTCATTCGAGGACAGAGATTGGCCATTTGAGATGGCTCTTCATTCTCATTTAGAGTGCATGACATCATTCTCCATATTCAAATTATATAGTCATTTGGAATAATTACGATACGTGGCAGAACATTTGGTATTTTCTTGGCTTTTCAGCCTACACATCACACACATTTCTTTTGCAATTTTTTCTGAGCTCTAGTGGTTTCTAGCACTCATAAGCATAGATAAGACTATTTGGTTTAGTGCTGGATCCCTGGTGAAAATAGGCAAAACCTGAACTAAAAATATATGCTGACAGGGTAAAGTAGGAAATGTTAAATTTTGTAGTACTTTTTAAAAAAAATTAGCCAGTGATCAGTTTCACCTTAAGTAACCACACTCATAGTGTGCTCATGTCATCTATCTGAATGACAGTTTTCAGGGGAAAATATGTCCTCCAGCTGCCTATTTTTCTTCCCTTCTTTCCTATTGTCTTGCTTACACTCACATGATATAATAAAATGTCATGCGTCACTTTTTCATGTCCATAGTCAGACATCTAATTAGTGAAAGTACTGCCCTGAGAGCTTGCTCCAAACCGTATTTCCACAGACAAAACCGATGCTTTAAATTCATTCTGCGGGTGTACATATCTCAGAATTAAAACTCAGGAGAAATTGTAGTGAGTAGGTTAACCGTCCGTGTGCATGGTTTGCCAAGGGCTTGCATGAAGACTTCCCATGTATGTGCTGCTGGGAAGTCATCCACTGAACCTTAGGTTGTAATTAGCACCCAAGACGTGCAGAGCTAGTTCTGATGATGACCTGTTAAGTGCATGTTTGGTGCCTGCTGCACATCTCACATATAAAGCAAAGCATGCCATAGACTCCAGTGATTTAACTAGATTATAAAACATCCTTGTCATTTTTGATCAATATGGTGACTGGGTTTTACTGGTATTTTTCCTATGTGTATAGTTAGCTACCAAAACCAAGAGAAAACATCATATTTTCTGTTTCATTCCCTACCATTATTTTTCATATTTTTTTGCAACTTTATGAATGGGTGTGTATAAATTGATATTGCATTTATGTATGTGTTATGAAGTGGAGTGTTGTTTATCCAAACAGATTCGACAACAGAAAAGTCACACAGAAGTGATAAAAAGAGAGGAAATGAATAAGTCTATGCAGATATATGCCAGGCATATTCAGTATTTGTGCACACATATCCCATAAAAAGAGAGGTATTATAATGAAGAAAAAAGATAGCTCATAGTATGGTTATGTCACCATATTGAAATCTCCGTGGCATTTAGACTGTGGTCCATGTTAAGCATTTTCCATGCTCTATTTTGCTGTTTTAAACTATTAAACATCATCCCATCAGACTAAATTCTCCATCCAGATCTTTATTCCACAACATATTTTAGTACTTTGCCTTTAGTACATAAGACAGTTGAGTTGTGGTTGAGGAAGGGTGTTCAGCTTTTTTCTGAAGGCAGTATCACAAGATATCTTCAGTAGGTATTGATAATGTGTTGCTATCAGGCTTCCATTCTTTAGAATAACCCTTTTGCCAGGACTTCCATCATCAAAAAAGAAATTGAATGACCCCACAAAAATTTGGTTGTTGGTTTTGAGTATGATTTATTTTCTTATATGTATAACACTTGTTTAGGTTCAGGCCCTTTTAATTAATATTTTTGTTAGGAAAATCTATCTCCACTTCTACTTTATAGATATTAATAGGCATGGTTCTGCAAATCACTTAGGCCTCTATTTGGCTTTAAAAGCCTTGGGGATGTGCTTAAATTCAAAGATTAATTATATATTGTTACCACTGTGCACTCATTACTAAAAATTCCCACTCCTGAAGTTAGCTGCAAACTACGACAGTAACACAAGAGAAGAGTGCACTACTGGGGAACTAATGCTTAATTAATATAACGTAGCCACTAGAGACTGTAAGACTTGCTTTAAAAAACAAACAAACAAACAAACAAACAAACAAACAAACAAACAAACAAACAAGATTTTTTATAATTTACAGCACAATAATGAATGTTTTACTCCCATAAAAAAAAAAAAGACTTTGTCTCTAAATAACCTGATGATGATTCTATGGAATAGCCTTTGCCTTTAGGCTGACAAAACCTCCGAAATGTAGTTTTCTCTGGAAGTCAAATGCTTTAGTGATTGTAAACCTCCATGTAACTTGTATTTTCAATCATTCATTGCCAGTCTCATGTCTACTCAATCACACATTTGGTTTCCCTTTCAAAGCTGCCTGCATGCTGCTGATTCCATTTCAGACCAAATGGCTCAAAACATGTCAGATTATGAGAAAGCAAAAACCCCACCCTTCTTTTACTGATGTTTTAGTTAGAAACTCCTCATTATGGCTGAAATTACTGGGGGCTAAATTCATCAAAGCTATCTAAGTAGCTGAGGTAGGAAATAAAAAGGAAACATAAGCCATCCTTTTTAATATTAATTTTAATTTTATGATTCTTTTAGCGTTTTTTTCTGAGAACCTTAAGCATCTTTCATACGTCCTCCCAGTAGCCATCACAATCACTATTAATTTTTTAGTGTTAGGAGTGAAAAAAAGACATAAATTTGTTTCTTGAACCATGTTCGGTTTCAGCTAACCTTGTGTCAGTCCTGAATCGTTCCACCAAATTAAGCATCAAACCAAAGCAACTCCAATAATGCAAATGCAATAGATTTTTATCTGAGTGAGATGCTCTGGTGCTGGCAAAGCAGAAACTAATATTAATGGTATTACTAGTGTAATTATCTGCATAGTCCAGACATTCTTCTGGGCTTCTTGCCCCATCTGCTGAATGAATTGCACAAAAAGTTGTAATGTGGCACGGTCACTGAGGTGAAATACTTAGTACTACAGTACAAACGATGATGTCTTGTATTTGTACCTGTGCATTCAGCTGGATTTTGCTTAATGTGCTTCCAAACAGAAAGCACTGTCTGATTTTTGGCAAGTAGCAGTCAATTATTTAGGGACACTGTTACATCATTTGTTGAAGGCCAAGTAGCACCACATCAGAAGTCCACAAATCCAATGTGCACTCACAGGTCTGGGGACTGTAAACACATATTAACAGCTCTACAACGGCTGTTTCAGCACACAGTGTCTCACATGAGGCCCATGAGGGTTTCCTTACACCAGTCCCTTGTCGGGAATTTTAGGAAACAGATAATAAATTGATCTGGAAAGGCTTCATTGTCTTTTTCCCATGAGAAATGTAGCCAGTAGAGTGTAACATGGTATATCAGCATCTACTTTGAGGTTTTGGTCAAGTTGTTGTAGAGGTAGTATATTCACACCCCTCCAAAAAAAAACATTCCTGTAGAAATGCCTATACAAAGCTTGAATCCATGCTATTATTTTCATGAGCGTTGTGACATTGCTGGAAGTGTCATTACAGACAGATGATCATCTAACAGCATCGCTACCATAAACCACTCCAGTGATTAGGTAGGTATGCATGACGCAGATGCATGCTGGAATAACCCTTACGTTTAAAAAGGCCCACACATTTCCATCAAATCTTTCTTATTCATTCATTCTCAAGGATCAAACACATTTAACTGAAAAAGCTTCTTTTTTTTTCTTTTCTGTTTTTTTTTCTCTCTTAAGTTATTTCCACTTGATCATGAACAGTATAATTTGGGAGGGGGAAGCTTGTTTCTGCTTTTGCTTTAACAGATTCTTCACAAATTTTGTATCACATGTTGAAAACTCAATGAAAAGAAAATAAACCCCACATATATCTAGCTAATTCAGGTCTACGTCATTCCTCCAATCAGCATCTTGCTGGAAAGAAAGGAGAAACATGGCATATATCATAGGTAGGTATGATTTTACATATGGTGCAACCTAGAGGGCTAGGGCAGGAAAAGCGATGTTGTAAGACAAATGTTTTGGTAAACAACACTCCTCTACAGTTCACCTACAAAGTCACTGGACACTCGATGATTCATTCTGCTACCGCTTTGTCTTGCTGCAAGTGCTCAGACTGCCAGCATTAATAATTATTGACAGGGTCTCCATGCCAAAGGTCTCATTTTTGATAAGAAAACAGCAGATGTTCGGTGGACGGTGTATTCTGTAGCATGGCGCTTTGATTTCTTAACCCCGCGTCCTAGCAGTTGAGTGCTGGATTGCCTGCTAAGCCACCAATGAAAAGGAATTTGTGGCCCTGGGCTAACCCTTCACTATCACAAGAAAATCCAATGGAAACTATAGACAATAATCATTTGATGCCAATGCATGATCAGCAAGGACCTAGTTCTCATTTCTAAGAAATGCTAGGAGAGTAGATGTTTGCTACTTTGCCTGACACTATTTCTTGATGTATTTATGAAATGCTCTAGAGAAAATGTGCTTATTCACAACTACTATATTTTCCATTTGCATTTCCTAACAACAATAATTAATTTGGGTAATGGCTTAAGGGTTATTTCATTTCTGGTTGGATTTTTGGGGGTGTTTTTTGGGGTGGAGTGGGGAGGATTTTGTGCCAAAGCTTTTCAGATAGACGTTGGAAAAAATACGAGTGTATTCCTTAGGAATGTGAGTTCACATAAGCTATGTACCATCATTAGAATAATTATGTAGGATTTTATGTACTTTCAGATAAGGTAATTGAAAACTATTCTACTTTGATTAACTATAGATTTTTCTATGGCCTCCAGTACTGTAAAATCAAGCACCACAGAATATTTAGTAGGTTTGTAATGTTCCTATGAGATGTTAATCCTGTTGAAGAGCTGAGGGCATGATGCACACAGGGGGCTACTCAAATTCTGCCCCCGCTGATGCCTTTGGCAGGTAGAAGGACATGAACATATATATTTGGTTGTCAAATCAAGCTTCCTAACCTAAACATTCTCGTTTCATCCAGAATGCATCTTTTACATTCTTATAGAGGTGATGAGTGCAGGCCTAAAACTATTCCACCTGGAAAGGAGTTTGGTTATTTCATGGCCCACTTGCCAGAGGGATATTCCAGAAGGGCAAATCAATATTTTGAAAGGAAATATCATCAATTTCCAATGATGTACAAGCGCTTTACTGGAGCTTTGACGGGCTCTGATTTTGAAATCATTGATCACAAAGCCTGTTTCTCATGGTTACGAGATCATCCGTGATGAATGCAATGTTAAAAAGAGCTCTGCTTCTGCTATTTTGAAATCTTTAGATGGTGATTAGTCTGCAAGTCCCTTGTGCCTTAGCCTGTACAGGTGATGTTGGTATGATGGAGGAGGTTGACACATGCTATTTTCTATTTTGAGGTAGTAACTAAGAATAGGATGGCTTTGTCTTTAAGACAAATACTGTTTGTGCACATTGCTGTAAGGTATTTTTATGGGCAAATTTATGCTTTCAATGGATATATGTACAGATGAAAGGATACAGCACTGATCTATGCAGTTGATGAACTATCTCGCTTTTTCAAAATCTGCCTAAGTTTCATGCTTAAAAATTCTCTAATGGTAAATTAAAATTTCCACCTAACTCCATGCTCTGTGGCAGGCTTAGAGAACAAAGTTCTTCATCCACAGATTGTGCCTCAGACAAGCAAAGTACAGATGTTTTTCCCCTATCTGTTACAAAAGCAAGCCACAAACTGAAAAGAAGCATGTTTGTGTTAAAAGAGAAGCAACTAATAGATGGTCCTTGTCTAGAAAGACCAAGGAGGTGTGCAGCTTAGTGAGGGAGAGAACAATACCATGTCAGATTCAACGGTGTGGTTCTCTTTGCAGAAAAGTTCCTTCCATATTTTTTTAAGAAGAAATAGTAATTTAAAGCTTGATGCAATCTCAACTGTTCTATAGAGGGTTGAATTAGCCCTAACAGCCCTGTTTCTAAGGAGGTTTAGGCACAAAAGGCTAAATATTGTCTTATGAATTCCCATTGATATGTTAGGAGCACATATATGGGTATTTCAGACCCAAATGACTTTCAAAACCAGTATGTAAAACATTGAGGCTTGACTGCCATAACTGGTATGGAACAGCACTCATAACATCTGAAAGGTCAAGCCAGCATGATTTGTATATAAGTGTCTGCGTCTGTGCTTGTGTGCCTGTGTAAATATAGGTCTTTGCCTACTATCTGAAATGCTATATATAAATCTAAAATTGTTCCAGCATTGCTTTTTAAGAGACTACAAATACTTTAGCAATGTGCACAATATAAAGCTTTTCCCTTTAATGTGACTTTAAAGCTGACTACACTTAACTAAATTCTCTGTAATTTTATAACTTTTGCCACACACGCAAGTTTACTGATTAGCAAAATTAAGGTAGCCTTCCTAAAGAAAATGGGGTGCAGACCTCAAATGTGTTTCTAAAGCCACTACATTTCATCAAAGTGAATAACCTCATTTTGGTCTGTATTGATAAACTTCAGTTGTCATGGAGATCAGCAGGACAGAGAACGGCCAGTGCCTAAGGCCACACATCTTTATAAATCACCCATGGATCTGGGTGCAGTGTTGTATCCTTTATCAGGGTAGCTTACTTACTGTGAAAGATTATTGTTTTGGAGATTAGGGTAATTTTTCAGAAGCCTCAGACTGAGAGGTAGCTTGGAAGCAACCATATTGGATCATTCTGGCTGTTTTCCCTTGCCTTCCCTCACTGCTCGCAGCTAAGTTTGTTGTTTTGAATGAATTCTTAGGCTGAAAGGGGTAGATCTGGAATTTTGTTTGCCCCCAAATCAGATTGCACCTTTGTTTCTTCGAATCAGTTACTTAACGTAAAAATGAAGGTGGAGTGGAAGCAACTGGTCATGCAGCAGTTATGGCGAGACTGCAGACAATGGGGAATAATTCTGACATCTCCGATCTTGAACGTGCTTTCAACTTACATCAAAGCTTGATGCACACCAGCATCCATGGTCTTCCATTTACTTTTTCCTACCATCCACATTTTTGCCTCTACCATGTGAGAATAGAAGGAGCTTAATTTCCCCTCAGTGTCTCTGCTTCTCCTTGCCATTGACCTCGTGTCTCACTTCAGCAACAAACATGCTTCACGTCCACCGGTTTTGGTTTCCCATTTAAAGAATTATTAGGATATACTCCAAGGAAGTACACAGCCCTTAAAGCCTGAGGTATGGAAGGGGTAAGAAAGACGATACTGTTGCAGTGTAGAAGGCTTTTTGATCTGGAAGGGTGAACTTCTCACGAGGCACTTGTAACTAATACTGTGCATAAAAGGAACCATGTGGTGCAAACTGGGTAATTGGTTTATTGCCCAGAAACAATTTCTTCCTGTCTTGGAAAGTGCAAGTACACACTCAAAGGCCACCAATGACTCAGAGGTTACAATGGTTTAATATTGAATTAAGTTTCAATCAAGGTGGTTTAAACAAATGTATACTACCTCAAGATTGGACCGAACTCTGAACATTCATGTGGTTCCCATTGTAGTCTTAGTACCTCATTTACTGTGCACCTGTATCATTCCTGAGACATTTCCAGACTCTAATTCCTCTTATATATTTCCAATTAAAACACTGGAGTTGTTCAGTTGATTAAATGTCTGTAAGCCTGGGCCTTTTCAACAAAGGCAACACTCTCTTTTTCATTAAGGAGGGTTATAGAGATGAGTTGAAACTTGAATTGTTGTCTGCAGGGATCTCATATAACACGTAAGGCAGGTGAGGCAAAAGAACATAACTGAAGCTTCAGGGCTGCAAATTGTATAAATTCAGTGTAGCTACACTGATGCTGAGCTCTGCCAGCTGAAAGGACTAAGACCTGTCTATAATGCTTGAAAATCCACTTCTTGTAACAGACTGTGAGAACAAATAGTCTGTGGGTTTTGTTCATTTGTTTGCTTTAAGGACAATGAGCTAATCACATTCTCAGATATATTATGTCTGAATTCGGACATACATATTCTTCATTTCCAGTAGTAAACCTGTATTCAAAACCATTTAAGAACCTCATTCAATATGGTACATTTTTCTCACTGAACATGCTATTGTCTTCTACACTACAGTTACGTTTACTGCACCTCCATCAGAATTATTCCAAAATGCATGACATTAGTCTATGCTCTGGAGTCACTGAGTATAATCTAGATGGTTTAAAGAGGATCTCCAGACTTCATAAAGAGGAAGGATCAGGACGTGTAACCTTGAAGCTCTGGTTCCTTTAAAACCATTTTTGGTGGAAGTATTCTACTCTCCACTATCAGCTCTCTTTTCTAGGTCACAGCTGAACGTTAAGTTTTATCTCTTCATTATTTGATCTCAGATGGTTTTCTCCATCCTTGTATGTCCACCCTACAGAAGTTAGCAAAACCAAGAATCAACAGCGTTGAGATGATTTTTGACTCTGAACATTCTGTTTCATCTTGAAGCTTCAGTTCTGCACAAAGGTCAGAATTATTAGACAAAAATTTCCAGTTCAAATTCATATTTGTTCAACATTCATTTTCAACCTGAGCTACAGTCTGCAAGCAGTAATCTGTCTTCAGCCTCTGGAGAGATGTTAGTGGTTTCCTCACAGACATACTGTTTCTGTGTTTAAGTATTGTTGTAATTAACATGCTACCTTTCAGTGACAATAGATTAAATCTAACATTGATTGAATTAAATGTACGCTCATGCAAAGCATATAGAGGACATTGAACGTAGGAGCTTTGAAATCTATAGAAGATCCTCATGATGTTTTCTGCTTATGTCCTAGTTTTTATCCTGAAGTTCATTGACTTGCAAGTGCATAGACACAAAAAATACAAGTCTTTTTTATCTTCCTCAAAATCAGTGAAAAGAAAAGCAACCCTCTGAGTTCTGTAAGACATACCTACTCAAAACAGTGAAGAAAAATGAAGGTCACCTATCACATACCCTAAAGTGTAGAGAACAAAAAGTCAGATGAAAGAAAACTACTACCACCCATTAAAGTAAACCTATTTTAATGTGTTTTGGACAAGAACATTATCTTTTTTTCCAACTTGTTTTCAGATTATTCCCAGGTATCAGAAGATGGAATGTCTCGTACCAGTTAGAGAGGTCAGGGGAAAGTTTTTTCAGTTTGGTGGTGTTAGTAAAGAGTTGATGTAGGGGTAACAAGATTAAGACTTGGGTGAAAGGTGACTAGACTAAGACTTTTTGGACCTGTTTTCAATCAAAAAGCAGGGAAAGAGAGTTGCTTTTTTTTTTTTTTTATGGAAAACACAATGTACATTTAGCAAAACAGCATGGAATCCACCCGATTTAATAAGATCATCATACTGAGCTCCTTCCACAGTCAGTAGAGATCTATCCAGTCCAGAGAATAAAAGCCTTGGTGTGACTTAGTTCATTCTAAACGAGATGTTTAAAATAAGTGAGATAAATCTCCCTTTATTGTCTGTTTCTCACCCCTGACTGTTAAACTACCATGGGACAACAAGGTAAAATGCATGCAGCTATATTGTTAACTTCAAAAATTAGATAAAGTGAACTTTGCTGAGAAGCACCCATGTTTATTGTGTGCCTGGATGAGAGGAGTGAGTGAGTCTACTTGCACACAGCAGATCAGGACCCACAGTCACTGCAGCAGGATGGAATTGTATGCCTGTTTTCTGCTCACAGAACAAGCTCAGTTTTCCCAACTGTTTACGTGTGATCTGTAAATCCAGGGGTTTTGTAAATGTAGTTGGCATTTTGGCCAGGAAACAAGTCTAGCTTCAGGAAATCCTTAGCTATCAAGTGCAAAGAAAAAAAGTCCCCCAACCTGTAACAAAACCAGCTGTAGGTAAGTAGGCATGTAGCATAAATAATAGATGGCATGACTCCATTTTTCAAAGTTTCTCTCTCTCTTCCATACAACCTTTCTACTTTCACCTTGGTTAACTTTTTACTCTATTTTCAGTACTTTATTTCATTAATTTTCTTTTAAACATTATTTTTCCTACTATGTATATGGTTACCAATCCTAATTATAGTGAGGTTACACAGAATCACTTGAGCAAGGTGTAGAAAGACTCTTAATGAGGCACAGTTTTAATTTGCATGAATCAAATTGTACCTTAATTGTGTTTCCCAATGGATTTCCCTTCAACATATTCAGAGACAACCCACAAATTCTGTCATTCCCTGTGTGCTATTAGCGACCTAATCCCAGAACCCTCATATTTTTCATGATGTATCTACATGGCCTTGGTAATAGAACGTAACTTCATTCCCCTAAATCAACATGTTCATTTTAGTTCTCTTAAGCACCTCTGAGAAGCCTACAAAGTCTTTAGAATTGAATTGAAAATACTTTTGCCTCAAATTTGTTTACTCTCTCATTTGCATTAACTTGCCAGACGTCAAGGTGTTCAGTCTGACAAGATGGTCTTCAGCCACATCATACATCACTCATTTAATCCTGGGAATGTTTAACTTTTTCTTTCCCCTTCCACCCTAGCACTCTCCCTCTTCCTCCCAGATGCAGCTGCAGTCCATGCACAGGACAATTGCGGTGAGACTCAGCTTGTTTGCCTTTAGCTGTCTAAAGTCTCGTATTTAATCTAAGCAGTCTAGTCGTCGTCTATGGTCAAACTGCGAGACCAGGGCACCTCCGTAAGACAATGCATCCCGTATGTCTTAGACGCCTCTGTTACACGGGTCAACTCAGCCTCTGGAAGTGCCCATTTCTTTCCATGACTGAATGAGTTAAAGGTGATAGTTCAGTTAAAATTTGTCTTAGATCCATATAGTTAGATGTGACCGATTCCATTCTGTGTGTGCCTACAGAGATCTGAGGATCCTGCCCTAATTCATGTAGTGTTTTGTTATCCATTATCTCATTTTTATTAATTTACTCTTATTTGGCTATTTTTTCTTCCTCCCTGTTTCTTTATGGTTCCTGTCTCCTCTGTCTCTTCTTCTTTTCTCCCTTTCCTTCCACCAATATTTTTAATTTCACAATAATTAACTAAGTATATATATATAAAAAAATAATATATTAAAAAAAAAAAGGGGGTGAGTGGAGGAGAGAAAAAAAGGAAAGAAAGCTTCTATCAGTATTGTGTAAATGTTTTGGGTCACTTTACAATATCTAACATCAGAGAGATTATTCTAACTAAATTAGACAGGACAGCAGAATAAAAGGATAACATCAATAAAATGTTTTTGTAAGAAGAGCTAGCAAAGTTTTCCATCACAAGCCGATGTGATGAAAAACATCGCCTCTTTAGGTGAGGAGTAGTAGTTAATTCTTAGATACTATTTTCAATATCAAGTCTATCCTTTTTGAGAATTCTAGCAAATATGAGCTGTCAGATCAGTTCTACTCACTAGAAAAGCTGATATTGAAAATCAATCCTTGCCAAATAAAAGGGGGAGTAAGTAGTAAAGGAAACATGGGTTGTTGTTTTTTTCAGTTGAGATTACCACGGTGACATTAAGAATGTCATTGAATAACCCTCTACAATGCCCCTTGACTAAGGATTTTCAAGGTGATTATTGATTTTTAGTTATTTCATTTTCAGGTTACGTACCTTGAAGTGCCTTCACAAGCGCTGCTTTTCAACACATGCTGAGCAGCCCTCTTGTGGTAAAAATTGGTTTGGTAAAATGTGTTTCAGATCAGATGATCAAAAAAAGAGTGAGACACTCAGAATCCATAGTCACTTCTGAAAGTCTCAGCTGTAGTAAAAAGGAACTGTCTCTAAAACTTCCGTCATCGTTTTTGAGCAGTGTTAGCTGACAATTAAGCACAACTCCGCCCCATGAAGCACAGAGGTACTGCAAAATTTTATCACAAAGTGATACTGCAAAAGGAAAAGTCATTTTCATATTTACTTCCTTAGCATCACTGAAGAAATGAGATTGATTTTCAAGGTGAAATATGATTACTATTTCGGTTTGCTTCATGTGGGAGTTCCACAATACCATATTCTATCTGGCTCTTACACTATAGTCTTTAAAAACAACGCAGCAGTCAGGTTTTGGTTACCCAAAAGAAAACAAAACAAACAGAACTTTAGTAAATGGGATTGGATTGAAGGAGTTAAGAGTAGGGAGAAATTTAATCTGTTTTTAATTTATTCTATTTTACTCTTCAGGTTATAAAGTGTGTCTTCCGTCTATGGCAAGGTGAACACAAAACATAGACCGTGCATATTAGCAGAGCATCAGAACAAGAGTTTGATTTGTTTGAATAAAGTTGGATGTTTGCCTTGTTCATAATTGATTTAAAAAATCACTTTATTATCCTTTATAGTCAATAGAGACTTAGTCAGGGTAGTCAGTGATGTTTAGTGTGCTGTTCATCCCATCCTAAAGTAGATATATAAAATTGATCAGATGTACCCTGACCAAGAAGTGTATATTTCTCTCTTGACTTCTTCTTATCTCTAATGATTCTCAAGGTACCAAGGAAGCCTAGTTTACCTAGACATCTATACTGTAAATATCCCACCTTCCCTGAGGTGAACCCCACCAAAATGTGTTGAAAACAAAAAATCTTCCCATGAAATTCATCAATACTATTTTCAGTTCTCAGGTTTTTCAGCCTATCATAACAGATACCAAATCCCTGTCCCTCAGATGCCTTAAAATTCCTTTCCATGTTGTTTCGGATTACCCTTCTTGACAGCTGATTTGAACTAGCCTCTCCCTAACTAGGTGTAAATATAAACATCCCATTCTCTTTCTAGACCACAACATGTAGACATAATGGGCCTGCTCCATAGTCTATGTGCCTTGTGCTTTTAGGACCACACCTGTCTAAATGTGTGTGACAAAAAACAAGGAGTACCTCTGAATTACCAGCCAGGTACACAATTTCCACACTGAACTCCCCTCCCCATATATAAAGGAAAATGGGTAAAAAAGTGTTTTGGTGTCCTTTCTAATTCTTTTCCCTAAAAAGAAGGGATCTAGACTACCTTGGGTACTTAGGCATGAAAATGAGGAACATTTGATCCAACTTCATCTTAGATAAATATCCATCCTACAAGTTTATGTTACTATCTAACTGTTCTCCACAAGCGTGCAGTCAACTCTCATTTAATATATTGTTCTGTTACCCTCTGTACAATACCAGACTGCAAAGGTCATGTGTATTTTGGATGCGTAACGCTGCCCGCCTGCCTCCAGGTTGTTCAGCCTTTGGTTTGTCTGTGAATCAACACATCACAATTGCTAGCAACAGCCAGTGCATTTTAATTTCTTCTGTTTATTTTGGCTTCAGTCAAGCAGACGGTATGTGCTGAAATTTCATTCTGTCATGTCCGCTTTTCATCTTTGTGACGTGTCTCATGAAATGTGTTGAAAGTGACCTACCTTGGCCTGTTCACAATATGCTGAAAAAAATGCTAATCTTGTCATATTTAGCAGCTGCGTTCAGAAATGCTACTGTAAGCCTAAGAGGGCTAACCAGCACTCTTGCAAGATGTCAGAACTATCAACCATTACCCTGTAAGTGTACGCAATCCTGTGACGTTACTGTGTTTTTGTATGACGCATGTTGCAAGTAAATGAATGGATATTAGCAAAGGGGTAGTAACCGGAGAGCAAGCATTCATTTAGTTCTTGTTGCATGTAGAATTTTTTTTGTTGTTCTGTGCTCTTGCTGATGCACCACAATCAAGAACTTAAGGTTATTGGCTTGTTTTTTTTTAAATATTGTAATTATGGCTGATGCTATTTATGGGTTTGAGTAGTGTCTGTGTAGAAACTAATAATAGTAACTCTTAATTATGCAGCAAAATGGTGAGCACTGGTTGTGAAGAGAGTACATGTCTCACCTGTTTGATAGAACAACAGGGGCAGAACAGGATTGATTGAATCCTGTGAGGGTGGTGAGACAATGGAACAGGTTGCCCAGAGAAGCTGTGGATGCCCCATCCCTGGAAGTGTTGAAGGCCAGACTGGATGGGGCTTTGAGCAACCTGGTCTAGTGGGACTTGTCCTTGCCCGTGGCAGGGGAGTTGGACTCGATGATCTTTAAGGTCCCTTCCAACTCTAACCATTCTATTCTATGAATTAGACTCTCATCCAGTGTGAAACATCCTACATCCATTGAACTGAGTAAAGTTGTGTTAGTATATACCCAGGAGTGAGGAAAGGCTAAGGCTAACCTAATATCAAAATACTATGTGTCTAGTCAGCAGTCATTGCCAAAGGTTTGCCTAACAAGAGTGAGGCATCTAGAAAAACGAGCAATGCCATTTAGTCTAGAGACATGTGAATCAATCACTTTCTCATAGTGCACCTCATTCTCTGTTACTTGCACAAGAAATCCACAGGATTCGTTTAGATGAGGCCTACCTTTCAGAAATCAACCAGAAATCTCTGCAGAGAAACAAATTTCACATTAAATGCACAAAATGTTTCTGAAAGATGGCAGACTGACAACTCTCTAGGGTAAAATCCTCTACTCAGTCAACAGCAAGAAGAGTTCAGCCTAAACAGAAACCCAAAAATGCTCCGTACGTTTCTTTCCTTAGTCTGAAGATGTGATTTATGCATAGGAAAATTAAAAAGCTGTAATCAATTCCTGTGTTCAGGTGTTATCTCAGGTCTTTGAAAGGGATTCTACAAGCTTTTAGAAAAGATGTGTATCTGTTAGGGAGATTACTGAGGTTCCAGAAAATCACATTAAGTATGTTTAGAAACACTTTGGTAAAAATAGATAGTTTGGTTTATTAAATATGATTTATATTAAGCATTTCATTACTAATAACATCCTGTATCTCTAGGGTTTCCACTTTAACCTTCTATTTGAAATATTGTCATGGTTATTTTTTGTCTATATTCATCACAGAGTTGTGGCCAAACACATGTGATTCCTCTAACCTAAACAGTCCAAGGCAAAAGTGCAGCAATTTCTATGATGAAGTCAGTCCAGATTCCCTTTGTATTCAGTGGAGAAACTTAGGGTGTGCTAAGGCCTTCCTTAGGGACAGATGATGCATGTAATTGCCTGTTTCTCTTCATTGACAAAAAAGGGAACGTAGATGTGGAATTAATTTAACTAAATATAAATGTCATCATTGCTGTTATCTCAACTTTAAGTTAGTCATGCATTCAGTATGTACCCATGGGGCTTGCAGCAGCAGGTCGCCTCCTCTTAAAGAGGTATCTACAGCAGGCTTTAAAAGTGCATTTTTCTCTGCATTGGCTTTAGAGATATTATGTTAATAATTTCAAAATAGATATCTACAGCATGTATGTCCAAACCTCAGTGAGATGAACATTATTCTACATGACTACCACAGACCTCAATGCATTCACTGCAAAATTTGATATTTGATCAAATTAATTTCACTTAAGACTCAGCTTTTAAACTGAACAATTCTCTTACTTTGAAGAGGCAGGCCTAATAAGCAAAAACCCAGAACTACAGAGTTTTCCTATAGAGGCTTTTTCTTCTTTTGGCAGTCTGTGATATTTTGTCTCAAGAAAAGTTGAGTGACGAGAACCTCTAAGACCAAGGCAACAAACTCTTTGGCAGAGTAAAAGTTATTCTGTATTTTGTCCTTACCTTAGCAATACACAGTATCATCTGTCAAATCCTATGTGAGTTGCAATGACTTTTTTGAGCTACATGACTTTGTCATTAGTCCAACAGAACTAGCTACAGCCCCAGTAGAAAGGGCACAAGACACTTCTTCAGTGCAATGGAGATACCTGGAACTGATGGGGGACTAAGATCTAAGCTGCAGTTTTCACCACTCTCTCTGAGACAGAAAAGAGATTGACAACCATGAATTTCCTTACACAATTGCTCCTGGAGCTTCAGGTTCCCTGTTGTAGAGGACCATGTTTTCTGATGGTCTCCTTGATTCATTCCAAATGGCATCATCACATATCCAGCTCAGCAGTTCAGCAGTTCTTACATTCGTGTCTACAGGTTCTGAGTCTAGAAGTACGTTTTCATTACATCCCGTTCACCAAAGATGGATAATCTATTTAGGTCATTTAGAAGCCATTGGCTCCTCTTCCCTATTCCATAATTGCTCGAAAATCTTTATCTTTTTTTTCATCTGATTTTTGGTTACTACGTTTGTTGGATCACCATTCATTTGTCCTCCAGAAACGTGTTTTGAGGAATGAGAGCACAGTGTCATGTTTAGTAAAAATCCCTAGAAATTAATTTCCAATTCATACCCAGTGATGCCCTATGGAATATTCATAAACATTTCAGCAGTCTCCTTAATAAGTGTGAATATTGAAAAATAAAGACCTGTTTCTTTCAGAGACTGCTCAAAGTTGGACATTTTTGCTACATTCTGCTCTTTTTTATTATAAAGATATCTTTCTATAATTTATTTGAGGAGTAAGGAAAATCAGGACACCATTATCTGTGCCTTTTCATACTAACATCTTATGGAAAGGCCACATTCATTGCCATGCTGTTCAAGAAAATATTACGTTTATACACTTTTTAAGAAAAATAAGAGCTGAAAAATAGAACGTCGATCTCAACAAAAATTGTAATATAGCTTTGGGGTTTTTTTAAGTAACCTAAAGGTGGTCCTTTAACTCTTGGAATGTAAACAAGACTTTTTCTAGACCTTTTGGAGAACATACCTCTTAAACAGCCAGTTCAACCCCAACTGGGGGATTATTGT
The DNA here is from genome assembly GCA_013400375.1 of Thinocorus orbignyianus. Lineage (NCBI taxonomy): Eukaryota > Metazoa > Chordata > Aves > Ciconiiformes > Thinocoridae > Thinocorus > Thinocorus orbignyianus. Next base: position 1,102,822 of record VXBW01006790.1, read on the forward strand.
CCTCAAAACTTTTGGATCTGTCCCCTGGGTTTCTTGCTTGTCTGAAAGAATGTGGGGAAAAATGAGAATAAATATCTTCGGCTACTACACTCCTGAGAATTTCACTGCGTTCTTTAACATCTTCATTTCACCACCGTGCATAACTTACATGTCTCACAGATATTGTTTTAAGCCTTCTTTCTTCCTAATGCTCTGGAAAAACCACAATTCATCATCATCCACATAGTCAATAGTATCTCTGAAGGTTTTCTTACCATTAAAATCTTCTTTTCTTCTTTATAGACTGTAATCACCTATAAAATTCAGAATTTGCTACTTCTCACATTTCATGTACTTTCTTCCTGACTTTTATGACAATATTGAAGACAGTGTTTCAGTTAAGTTGATGATGACATTGTATTTCAAGATCCTACGAACTAATTGTATGATTAATCAGATAATTAATGCCAGACAACTGACAATAGGAAAAGTCTTCCTCTGCACCTCCAACATTAATCTATGACTGTGGTGAGATACAACATATATAAAAAACATGTTAATAGGCAATTCTAGTCTGACTTTGAAATCAAAGTAACATTTATCTTTTTGTTGTTGTTAGCATCATTAATTCTGGATATAAAATGTAACAGATTTTCAAAGATAATACGTCATTGTCCAGATTATTACCTTCATTTGTTGGTTGTTTGAGGTTTAGTTTAATACACTTATGTTCTTTACATCCTTTTTTGTTTATGAATTCAGTATTATTTGACAATCTTTGCCACAATTTTTCTGTTCCTTTTTATTAAATGATTACACTTCCGTAGAGAAAAAGGACCTTTCATGGTCTTTTAGTCAATCACACTGGATCACTCCTGTATAGCTTACTTTTTCTAGACCTCATGTAAGTTGGATGCTGTACGCTCTTCATCACCCTACTCCAAGGTTTTTCCTCTCTTGTTGAAAGTTTTTTGGTCAATGTCTACCTTTAAAATTCATGAAAACTGTGTTCTCTGGTTTGTGGGGTCTTTCACCAAAACTTGAGATTTGGTGTGCAATGGACTAAAGAATCGCGTGCGTTTAGTACAATCTCAAGGCAAGGGCTGTGATGTACTTATCTTCATTAGTGCACAAAGTATGACTGAAGGACACCAGCGAGGAACTGATGTCCCATTTCCAATTTAGTACGTTCACAGCATATGTTCACAGAGTTCTTGGAGATGTATTAATTAACTCTTCGCTTTCAGTAAGACAAACACATCATTTTGGTGATATTGTTGAACATGTATTAGCAAATTCAAATGTGTTTCCAATATGCCATATAGATATAAGCAGAGTGAACATTTGAATTTGAGAAACTATGTAGCTCTTCCAAAAATCTCTATAGCTTTTTAGCTTCCTTTGTCCTCCATCTACATTCTTAACTTACTTGAAGAAAATCAATCATATTTTTTCCCCTTTGAATATGTCCTGGAGGTTACTTTAGGCCACTTTGCTCCTAATAAAGCACACACCTTATTTTCAGGTCAACATTTGCTTTCTCTTGGACCTATTTTGCTGCTCAATCAGTGAATGACACTGACCAAAACTGATGCATAAGGCTGAACCCCTCTTTTTGGGTAAATTCACTCCTACTCAGCTAAGTGCTTACAAGTACACACGTTCATTTCCAGACCTTTTTTTTATACCTACTGAGTTATTTCGGAAGCGATAGAAATTAGTTACACAATGAAATTATACTTAGGTTTCCAACAGTGTAAATGAGACCAAAACCAAGACCTTGAGGAATAGACATAAGAACATACAAGGGGGTTTTATCTGTATTTGTATTGCTGTTTTCGAAATTTTTGCTACACAAAAATAAATTCACACACACGTACGAAAACTAATTTTCAAGCACTCCTCTGGGATTAAGCACTTGGGTAAGAAGTTTGTTATGGTGTTATGGTAGCAGTCTGAATCCCTTAGCAAAATTACCCTCCTCATGTTTGGCACAGTAGAAAAAAAAAATAACCCTGCTTATAATAATGCAAATTAAAATAACAGTACAGAGAATTAAGCATTACTAATGTGCTATTATTGTAGCAGTGTGAAGAAGTGGGAGCAAACTACAGTGTGTGTGAAATCGTTGTTTGGGAACAAATGGGAATGTTGTATATTTGTTTGTATAATTATAAAGTGTACGTCTTTCCCAAAAGACAGGCAACAAAATATTATCTGTGTTTTCTTCTTTAATTAAAGCACAAGTTGTTTATTACAAGGCTGCATTAAAGTTCTTTCACTCTATTATAACAGGAGACTGGCTCGCTCTACACTACTGCTTATCCCCTTGTTTGGAATTCACTACACGGTGTTTGCTTTTTCTCCTGAAAATGTCAGTAAGCGGGAGAGACTAGTGTTTGAATTGGGACTGGGATCTTTCCAGGTGATTATACAGTGAATTCTGCTTTTGTTAAAAAGAAATCTCTATTCATTATAACCACTTTGCATGCACAGTTCTCAGACTGTGTGTTTATTCCTTTATGTATATGTTTTGTATACTAGGATTTTGTTTTTGTTTGTTTTAACTCCAGTTATTTTCTAGCCTTTACTGAAGGATCTGAATTACATTACTTTTTTTCTCTCCCATTTGCCTAGGGTTTTGTTGTTGCTGTTCTCTATTGTTTCTTGAATGGGGAGGTAAGACTTTTAATATTTAACCTCCCTCACCCACCATCTCCATCCCATTTCCTCGCAGGAATAACTGCTATTCTAATCTTTCACTGTAACTCATCATCTCCCATATTCCCTAATAGCTTAGGCTGAATCTCACAGTATCTCAGCAAAAGAAAGAGGACGTGTGATGTCTTTAATAAACTAAAGCATTGGCCTTGCCAGAGATGGTGGCTCAGACTAATGCTCCCTAACAGAGCTGTAGTGGGCTCTTTGGTTGTGGGCAGAACTTTGCATTTATTTTTGTTCAACCTCATACCGTTCTTTCTTGACCACTCTTCCAGCCTGTTTGGTTTTCTCTGTAAGGTGGCTTTCCTTTCTGACATGTCCACCTCATCACCCTGATTGATGTCATCAACAAACTTTGTGACTGTGCTTTCAATCCCATCATCCAGATCATTCATGAAAATGCTGAGCAGTGTGAGGTCTCGTATCAATCCCTGGAGGACCTCACCAGTCATGGGCTGCCAGCCTGGGTGAAAAACATGGTTCATCACCCTCCTATTAGCCATTTTTCTACCCATCTTGCACACCACTCATTTTATATCTTACCAGTTTGCTTAAAAGAAGGCTGTGAGAAACTGTCAAATGCTTTGCTGAAATCCATGTAAACAATGTCCACTGCTCTCCTCGTGTCAACAGAAAATGTTATTTTGTTGTAGAAGATGACCAGGTTAGGCTGGCATGATTTGACTGGTAAATCCTTACTGGCTTTTCCAAATCATCCGTGTAATTTGGTTTGTGATGGTTTCTAGGAGGTTTCATTCCATTATTTTCCCAGGGACTAAAGACTAGTAGGCCTACAGTTTCCTGAATCTGGAATGGAACAGAACAGAACTTCTTTTGAGGCCTCTTTGCCCACTTCCAGTCGTCAAAGATATCTTCTGATCTCACTACTTTTCAAATATTATGGACAGTGGCCTTGAAACGATGTCAGCCACTTCTCTTAACACCTTGGGGTGGATTCCACCTCGTCTCATAGATTTATGAGTGTTGAGCCCCTGCCACAAACCATAGACCAGAACTTTTTCCATTACTGGTGAGCTGGCACATGTGTTGTAGCTACTTGATCCTTTGACCTGGGCTCCAGTAGCATCAGTGAAGACAGAGGCAAAGCAAGCATTGAGAACCTCTGTTCTATCAGCTTTATTAGTGACTGGTTTCCTTGTCCTCTTTAGCAATCAGCCTATATCTTCTCTGTGCTTCTGCTGGTTGCTCAAAGACCTGAAGATCTCTTTCTTGTTGTTCTTGATTTTTTGGGCCATTTCAGGCCCAACCACTCCCTCCACACACAGTCCAAGGGTGTCAGATGTCCAGAAACCCTCTCAGGGACCCCCTGGGTACCTTGCAAACCTCACACTCCTCTCATCATGTGGCAACTGCTTCTGCTAGTGTCAGCTTTTCACCTTTGGGTTTTTTTCCAGTTCACCTATTCTGCTTTCAAAATTGAAAATAAAACTTTATCAGACAAAACACCTGAGATATTGGTTTTCTGATTTAATGGAAAAAGACTCCCTCCTCAAGGATGCCTTGAAAGTAATATCTACAGTTCATCCACTCTCCGCTGAGACACATCTATTATGCAGTCCAACAGGAGAAGACTTCTGCTAAAACCTTCTTTTCTTTTCAAGGAGGCTGAGACCATTTATTTCTACAATTTTTAGTCCAGTAGATGTTTTATGCTTGTTCATATACAACATGCAAAAGCTAGTCTGATACAGAAGGTCTCTAACTCCTTGATCCAAGTGATTCCTTCCCAGGTAACCATACCAATCTCTTCAAGTTCATTAAACAATCCTATAGGTCATCTTTGCTTATGAGCTTGGTCAAGGTGAGTGTTAAACAAAGCATAGGTAAATATTAGAGCATTATTAGTGGCCTAGTCCCATGTAGCTCAGAAAGTGAATTTTGGATCATACCTTTCTGGAATTAGTGGCTGCATTCATATTTCACCAGCTGGAGTTACTCGATATCCACCTCTCCCACCTACAACTGTTGTTTGATCTATTATATTCCACGAGTGCTACAAGAATGGACAGAAGGTCTTGCCTCAAGCTAATCTGGAGAAAAGCACCTTCCAATGTAACATGCAGTGTGTCAGATTTCCTGTAACTCCTTGGAGAAAGGGAAGAGGTGGTTCTCAGCCAAACTAACACAACCGGATTAATTAAAACCATTTTACCTCTCAAGATATTAGAGAATGTCTTGTGCCTCCGCTAAATTGCTTAGGGTAAGAAAGGGTTCACCTTTGATATATTACACTGTAACAGGTGCCAATGCTATTTTCTTTTAATAGAGGTGATATACCTCCATGCTCTAATCTATACCTATCTCTATTTTAAACAAAGTAGTAATTTAGAGGTACTGAAAGGAAAATGTAAGTATTCCAGTTGGGTTTTTCTTCCCAGAAGTTCATGTCTATACAGTTGAAGCAATTTTTTATCATTTTGGCATATGCTGATCCATTTCAACAACTGTATTAATTTAGGAAAATTTAGCAATGGCTGTTAAAGACAGGAACATCTTTGACCCAGCTGCTTATTGGAAACCAGAAATGTATATTGGGAAAATATGTCTACGTATTTCCTTGTTCTTAAGCTATTTCATTCAGAAATATGCTTCAGACTGATGTCAGGAATGAGTAATAGACCAAGTAAATGTTTGTCTGAGCTAGTATGATATTTCTTTTTTTAGATCCTTACTGTCTTATGTATGTATGTACACACACGTGCATGTATCTAGCAAGACTGCCAAGTAATCAGTAATGAATGAAAAGCTATAGAATTACTTGCTTATTTTCTAATTGCATTTCTGATGATAGACTGTTTCACTGTTGGTGATTTACTGTGGTTGCCCATGAAAAAAAAATTCAAGGGAAAGGAGGGTGTCGTAGGTGAATCCAAGAGCTGTCATCTGCTTAGAAGTCATCCAAAAGTAGTAAAGTTTTCAGTTGACATGCGTCCATTAATGGCAGGTGAAACACAAGCTGCCTTTGTGGACAGGCTGTTTCATTACTGTTTAATACTTATTGGTTGCTGATTTCTTTGACTCCTTGTTAGATATCACTGCTGGCCACTGAAGAAGACAGGTTATTTTTTCCAAGAAACTAACTAAAGAACCATGTTGCAGTTAGTGTTGAACAGGTCTTCTATACACCTCTGGGCTGCTCCTAAATTATCTGAAGTCAGAAACACAGAACCTTGGCTGTTGTTCCCACTACATGCCTGGACCTCTTTCAGACATGGAGAATTCACTTCAGATTTTGTTGAAGTGAGGAGTTAAATAACATTCTTTAAAAATTTTTGTATCAAATTGTGGGGTTTTTTTCTAAATTTGATTATTGTCAGCATGTCCTCGAGCGGCTAAGTACATAAAAAATGACCTTTTGAAGTTTCTCCCTAAAGGTGCAATCAGAAATAAAGAGAAAATGGAGGAGCTGGAAAGTCAACCGGTATTTTGCTGTGGATTTCAAACATCGTCATCCTTCTCTAGCGAGCAGCGGAGTGAACGGGGGGACACAACTCTCCATTCTGAGCAAGAGCAGCTCTCAGATTCGGATGTCCAGCATAAATGCGGAGAACCTAGCGACATGAGCAGCTAAGGAAAACAAATCAATCAACAGCCAAACCAAAACCCATCCCTTTAAAAAGAAAAATAAATCATAAATTTTGTGGTGGTGTAGGTCTCTTTCTGTTTTCCTTTTTCCTTTCTCCTTTCCTTCTTCCTTTCTCCTTTCCTTTCCTTTCCTACACTTCCTTGATGTTTGTAGAGGTGAAAAAGCAAAGGAAACGTGTACATATATCTTTTTAACAATCACTGTAAATACCTGACTGTACTCAAGGCCATTAATGGAAAAATGTTTAAAAGATAAACAACAGGCCAAGCCCACCCACTCAATGATTTACATTTCAGAGCATCTGCAAGTAATCCGTTGTCAGTCAAGAAGTAATAAGTGATTGCTGTGCAGTTGTGATCCTTGATTGCCAAACTAATAATAATAATCTGTGAATGGACATGATCATTGTTATTTTTCAAATGGGTTCTCATTTTGGTTTGGATTTTTTTCCTAGTCAAACATATTGTAGCCTGTCCCTGTCTTTTGGCATGTGAATTTCTGCAGTGTTTCTCTTTTGAGTCTAAAGATGGAGCTAATATGCTTGGGTTTAATCAAACCAGCCAGTTCAGGAAGAACTCCAGAAAATTAAGTTCATGGCTGGATTTAGTCAGATGTACCTAGTGGACTTAAAGGAACTGCTGTGCCGATGTGAAGCTGCGTAATTACCATCAGTCAGTGGGGGGACCCCAGGCAAGAGAGATGGGATCAGCTGCCTTTTTCTGTACCCAGGGACACTTCTGAGAATGCTTTATGTTCTAGCTAAACTGTGAATTTTCTAAAAGGGCCATGCAGTTGAGATATATCTATATTTTTGACATTGACTTATTGACGGGTAGATTGATTGATCGGACTCTTCGAATAATAAAAATAACTGTCCCCTCCCTCTTACCTTAAGAGCAAAAGTCTGTTCCAGGATGGCCTTTCTCTCCAGATAACCTTGAACCCTCTACATCCATGTCCATACTTGGCATGGTTTTGGGTAGTACTGTCACAGAGTGGTGCTTTTGCTACCCAGTTGACTTCTGTGTGTTGGCTCTTCCTTGCCAGAACATGAGGCACAAGAGGGATCTGGAATGATCATCTTGGAAGGCGAAAGTCATCTGCATTTGTTGAGCAACTAAACTGAACCATAAGATGGTATGGAAGGAAAAGACTTTGGATGATTCCCCGCACCTGGCAGTTTTGTCTCTGGATATTCTGTTTGTTTAACCACCAGTGATGTTACTGCTTTTATTTGAGAGCAACTAAAATGTTCTTTCAACATTTGCCTTGTAGTTAAAGCCACGACTGGTACATATCTACCACAATCAAATGTCAATGATGTCAATTCTTAAAAGTCTTTATACAGTGCATAAAGGCTTTGAACTCTGTCTTAGCACTCACTTCATTTTGAATTTATGAACTGATATATATATATATATATATAAAAATATATATATGTATGTGTATGTGTATGCATATATTAAGAAACAAAAATGAAAATGACATTTCAAATGTGAAATATTGAACTGAAACTAATAGTAACCAGGAAATTCAAAATTCAGGCTTGTTCTTTGGTGTTAGTTGACATAATCATGATCTAATCAAAAAAAAAAAGAAAGACTCAGAATACTAGTGTCAGCTGACTGTGAACTTTTAATTTCACTGGTTTTTGTTAGTTTAGGTTAAAGAAAAAAGTTTTAATGTCATTTTAAGCAGAGGTTTTTAAAAAGAATGCTATTTTCCTTGTTTTTAAAAGGATTTAAAAAAAAGGTCTCAGAAAGTTGCTACAGAGATATTAATTATAATACTTAACACTTATATAGTGCTTTACGGGACATAATCTGCTCTCAATTGTAGCAATGTAAATGAATGTAAAAATAATTTAAAACAGACAGAAATATTGAGCTTGACTTCATATTTTTAAAGGCTCATAGTCTTGTAAGAAGCTTACACCCTTTTCAGGTAAAATCTACCCTTGTACTGAGGACCAGCAGAAAGTTTTAAATGAATTTCGTTGTGCTCCAGTATTTTAAGTGCAAGTTAAATGATCCAGACACCTTTTTCTTTAAGTCTTCAGTACTGGTTTGCTGCTCTGAGAGCAGAATTAGCCCCCTTGTGCCAGGATCACTGCAAAAGTCCCTGAGGTACTTTTAACTGATAGATTGGAGCTTCTTCTCTCATCAGATGCTGCTAAAAGCTATTTTAGAAAGTTACCCAAGGAGCCATGCACTTTGCAGTCCAGAAAGACATGGGAGATGGAGAAAGCCAGATCTAACAGGTAAATGCAAATTTAGACAATTTTTAGATGAGACTATCTAATGTTAGCTGAACAGATAATGTCTAGTTTTGTAATTTTTGTAGCATGGGCTTTCATGAGGTATTACATTGACAGTGTCGAAAATGTATTATTTAAAAAAAAATAAAATCAAAAAGTATATTTTACATGAATGGCTAGTAGCCAATTTTCAACCACTAATAAATTAGAAGTTTTAAAAAAAATGTTGTTGAATAACTGCCTCTAGTTGGGGACATTTTGTGATGTTTCAGTCCAGAGCAAGAAGGTGTTTGGATCTTTTCTTCATTTTATTTTTATGTTGGTTTTGAGGCTTTTTTCCAAGCTTACTTTGACTTCTGTTCTTTTCCTGGCTGTCCTTCAGTGGTCTACAATGTGAGTTGGTGGATCTCAGTTCAGTGCCTCGTGGGCAAGTGTCCACATCACCAAAACCACCCTCCAATCATGTACACTGGAGACCAGGTCCTCAGCTAAATTAAAACCAATACAGAAAACTATTGTTATCGTTAGAACAAAGCCACTTCACTTTGGCCTGGGGTTTGGTCTCAGCACGTTACTGTTACTATTCTTTTTGGCAGTCTCAGAAAGAGAGGCCAAGTCATAAAAACTTGGGCTTGCCCCTTAAATTCCTAGAGCCAGTGCTCGGGAGTAAGACAAGTTGAAGGGCAGTTGAGGGGAAATTTCTGCTGTTGCAGTCCCTGTCTTTCTTGTTCAGCAGACAAATTGAAGTCTTCAGCACCTTTCACCAGCACTGAATTTACTAGAGGAAATGATGTCTCTTGAAATATTTAATATATAATATATTATACAAGTAGCCCCTTTTATTATGATACTTTTATCAGTGGTGTCAATGCACTTCCAAATGTGGCTTTCCATAGTCACTCACACTTCCTCCGTGTTACTGGAAAGATCATACTTCAGGTGTATATATTTATCTAAAGCAGACTCCGATGCCATCGCACAAATTAGCTCTCAAGAAATTTTTATGTTGAATGTAAACTGAAGATGCTGGACATGCACAGCCACCATTCACCGTGGCTGTCATTTCTATTTGTTTCAGGAGGGAAGAAACCAATGGGTGGTTTGCTTCTAAGTGTGTGTAAATATCAATTGAGTGTAACAGTGCTTTGTTTGATTTTTCACTGTGAAATATATTTTGGAGCTAGAAAGGCTGTGTTATTAAAAACAATACATACTTAAAAGAAAAACAAGCGTGCAGTGCTCCTGGAGCCATTTTTTCTACCATGTCCACAATGTATTTCTTGTCAAATTTTCTTATTTTGCTTTTGTAAATGTACAAAAACTTTCTGTGTTGCAGCTTTTGTGACTATTTGCTGCATCTAACCACTGTTTGATTATTGACTTTTTGATGTGGAGTGCTGGTACTACAGAACAATTAACATCCCAAAATGAAAACTTCAACCTATATTTCAAAGGACAAGGCTTGTTTCATTGTTGCATGTCAGCCTCACCTCCTTTTACCTTCGTCTACATCTAGGTATATCTGGAACTCAGAGCCCAGGTAATGAAACTTAAATGCCTAGTTGTGGGAGTTTTTATATAGAGAGGAAAAATACCCAAGTTCCTCTACTTTGTTTAAGTATTTGTATTTGAAAACCAGGTGTTAAAATAAAGTGGTGGGAGAAGGGAGAGAGTTGGAGGCAGGTGAGTCAAGACTAAAATGCAAAAATGGAACAGTTTGGAAGTTAAATACAGACACTTTATTTGGTGTCTAGCTCCACATTTTCAGCATCTGTCCATCACTGCAACTAAAGAACTGTGTCTTGCAACTACAAGGCTAAATAGCAATCAGAAGTGGGCAGGATATGACTGTGCTAATAATTTGAGATTACTTTTGCAAAGATGACTTCACTTAGACGTTCTTCTTCATCACTGGCAAGTGTGAGACACCTTCCAGAATGGAATGTAGATCAGTCCGTAGAATCATAAAATCAACACTTGAGCCTTGAAGGGCCCCTGATAAGCTATCTGGTCCAAAATAAGAAAGGGAGCCAAAACGAGACTATGTATCACCCTGTCTAATTGTATCTAGGAAGTCTCAGTGATATGTATTTTACCTCGTCCCTGAGGAGGTTTTTCCAGTGAACGATTGTTCTCACTGTAAAAAATTTCTTTCTTGTATTGAGATGAAGCCTCTCCCAGTGCAACTTGTACTTGTTCCCCCTGTCTTCTCCATGGAGGTCTTTTTGAAGAAACAGACTTCATCCTCTTTCTCACCAGCCTTTAAGTACTAGAATACTATGATGGGCCATCTCCCCAGAACCTTTGGTTTGCCAAATAGAAAAGACTTCATTCCTCCAGTCTTTCCTCATCAAGCAGGTTGTCCGTCCCATTGATCATCTTCACGGCCTTCCTTTTTGGCCCTCTCTAGTCTGGCCACATCCTTCTTGAACTGTGAGGACCAGAACTGGACACAATACAGAGTTTCCTAGACTCCTGCTCAAAATTTAACCAGGGATAATCTGATCCTTTTCAGCAGTAATGAAAGGATTTGTTGGCACAATTTGCCTTGTCCACTTCATTTCATGAAATTGTGGCTTTTCATAATATTGTCATATCAATGAAGGATGAAATTCTGCTTCTGAGTAGCATGATAGATTCTATGCTTGCATATGAAGGGCTACGCTGTACCTTTGATTAGTTCAAAGATTATTTTATTTTTTTTTCGTAAGTTGCATGGACCAAAGAAATCAGTAACTAAAAATACATAAAGTCAAAATGGTCAAAACCCAGAAATATTTAGCAGAATTAGACCTGTTGGTCTCTGATCCTTAGGTGTTGCAGAGCAACACAGTGCCATAAAAACACTTAATATGAAGGAAACTATGTAATTGCCATTATTTTCACAGCACATTACTCCCACTCCCAAACTGATCGACTCCCCTTGTAAAATTCAGTAGGCTTTTCTTTTTTGTGCTTTCACTTCCCACTGGAAAGTTACTGTAAAGCTTCATTCTTCTGGCGGTTAGAAAACTTTTTCTGAATTCCAAATTAAAATAACTGCTGGCTTGCTTATGCTCCTTGTCATACTAATCTTCCCTCCAGTTTCTTTCTCCCTTCCTATAATATGAACAGTTTTATTTCAGATAAAGTCTATGGTTTGTCTTTGGTCATGCAGTTGAAAGATAAGGCTAAAAATAATTATACTACTCAGCTGCATTTGTTTCAGCTCTAATCTTGATTTGGGCTGCAAAAACAATTCAAGGAAGCAAATGCAGATATATGCAAATCCATTGAGAACAGCAGGAAAATGAACTGGAAGCAGTGTATCAAGCAACCTGAAAAAAAAAAAAAAAAAAAAAAAAAGTAATAATAAAAAATAATAGAAAGATTTCCGGTTTTTGAAAGTGTATAAACAAGATCTCAGTTTCGAGCCACTTTCATTCAGCCAAATATGAAGGCAGAAATGATCCAAATCTTCTTGTTTTCTAGTTGCATTACTGCTGTTTCCAGTGAAAGGGATAAGACACTCAGTGAGTCAACATCATACTGCAGGAAATCAACATTCAAATTAGCAAAATATACTGATCATGTCAGTTTGTGGTACCTCAGTGCTCGTGTGTGACACTACTACTAAATCCCTACTAAATCTGGCCTGTGAACCATGTAGATACCTAACTTCACATTATTTTTCCAGCCAAGTCCTGCCAGAAATTAGACATAAAAATGTCAAGGTTTCCAGAGAAATGTAGGATGCTTAAAATCATCTGCTGCATGACACTGGAAAGCAATAAATATGACCTCAGCAGAGCTATTATAGCATGGAAGGTCTAAAGCAAAGCAAGACAAGGTAGGAAGAACAAATAGAGAAGGATATATGGGACATCACATGGGATCCTGCTTGGTCTCCAGCTGCCAGACAAGGTTAGTGTCTCCTATATCATCTCTGTGAGTTCCATGTGGCTATCTAAAAAACTGAGATAAACTCACTGGGTTGGATTCAGCTCCCAAATAGACAGCTAGACTTTGATATCTATGTGAAGGCAGAGTCTGTGGGACTCCTGGGTCTACAGCTGTAAAAATGTGTACAATGCAAAGATACAACCAAATACTTGGGTTACCTGGTTGTCTTTCTTTGAGAGTCAAATATCAAGGGCTATATCAAATATGTGTCCCTTTCAACATCCAGCACTTTCAGCCTTAGGCATTCTTGGTCATAGGCAAAGTCCTGGAAAAGATCCTATGTCACCAAGCAGGCAGCTAAGGAGATATCCACATCACTTAACTTTAGACATCAATAGTGAAGGTATCTTCCTTTGATCTAGTTTCTCCAATTTGCCTCTGTAGTCGCAAGAGAGAAATGAGCAATTTTAAACTACAAGCATCGAACATATGTTTTGATGTCTACTCAAGGGCAAAATGATTCATACTTAGCAAGTATCTGCTTCTTTCCACCAGGAAGTGTAGCTGACCAGATCAGAGACAGATGTTGACACTGTGGAAGTCTACACATAGATGACTTTTCCCCTGGCAATTTTGCCCGGTCACTATTTTTCTGCTTCATACATGCTGAGAAATAAAGGTCTTGGAAAGCTCAGAGGTGGCTTCCATTGGGTATTACCAGCCAGATCTGGGGGAGGTGCATGCCTGATAAAGGCTTAGTAGCTCTGACTGAAAGCAGTTTTCAAGAAGTCTTGTTTTCTCTGTCAGATTGTGTCTGTATGTCCAGTGTTTCTGTGTCCAGAAACAAACTACGGTATAAAGTGCACCTGCAGTGAAAAAAAGTTAGGATTTTATTCCTTGTTTTAGCAATCAGGCACAAGCAACCAGTTCAGAATTGCATTTAACAGTAATATTAGGAAGATACAGAATAGTAGTTAAGGATGCTCTGACATTAAGCTCCATGCATATCTGTACTAAAGAGCTAAGTTCAGCTAAATACACATTGTACCTTGTGTATGAAAACACACCAGCAGAGCTTGACCAATGTTTTGAACCTCACGGTCTTTCACCTTCTTATGATTAAAACTGCAATTTCCCATCGGCTTTCTTTTGGGGAATTCATCTATGTAGAGAATTACTCTGTGATATGACACTGTGTGATATGACACTCTTCAGTGTCTGAAATGACTTAGGCTTCTGGATATGCCTTTTCCAATGGACTTTGTGCTTGCAGAGAAGTCTCAAGAGGCCTTTGTGTACTGGTATAATGTGTAAAAAACAATTATTTGGTGTGTTCATTCTTCTTTCCCTTCCTTTCAATTTAGTGGCAATGCAACATGCTATAGCTCTGAGAAGTTATTGGATGGAAAGCCGTATTTTGGCTTTTGTGTCAAGGTACAAACTTACTGGCCTGTTGGGTCTAATACTGACCTTTTTTGGTCAAATTCAGTTTAATCGGTAATGAGATCTGGGGTTATTCAGCTTTGTTATGAGGTGGAAACACAGATATCAATTGCTGCTTTCTAACCTTTTTTGTGTTTTGAGAACTTGTTTTTAACATGTATACTGCTGTAGATGACACAATAAATGTATTATCATTTTGTATAAGTCTGTTCTGATATAAATTGCACCAAAGAGAATTTTTTGTCTATGAAGTTACAGGGTAGCATATTTCCTCCTAAAGTAGCAGAATAGAGGTTTTTAGACTAAAAGGGATAGCCTGCTCACAGGAAGGAGTCTTTGGATTCTGCTAGGCAAAGTCAATCCTGGATCAGCCAGTGGTGGAGTCTCTGCCATGCACATGGCATGAGCCATGCACAGTCTTCCTTCACCATCAGTCAGGGGATTTACACGAGGAAGGTGTTTAGCACGCTGCATCAGGACCATAGGATCATAGAATCTCAGAATCATTTAGGTTGGAAAAGACCTTTAAGACCCTTCAGTCCACCTGATAACCAAACTATGCCAAGTCAACCACTCAACCAGGTCCCTCAACACCATGGTCAATACCTCTTTTAAATACGTCCAGGGATGGTGACGTAGCCAATTCCCTGGGCAGTCTGTTCCAATGCCTAATAACCCTTGTGCTGAACAAATTTTTCCTAATATTTGATCTAAATCTCTCCTAGCACAACTTGATGCCATTTCCTCTTGTCCTATCACCTGTTACTTAGGAGAAGACACCAACCCCCACCTTGTACACCCTCCTTTCAGGTAGCTGTAGAGAGTGATAACGTCTCCCCTCAACCTCCTTTTCTCCAGCAACCCCAGCTCCCTCAGCCACTCCTCATTAGACTTCACCTCAATGTCTTTACTGTTGTCAGGGGTCCAAAACTGAACACAGCACTTGAGGTGAGACCGCACCAGTGCCAAATGCAGGGGGATGATCACTGCCCTAGTCCTGCTGGCCACAGTATTCCTGAATGCTGTGATATTCCAGCCTTCTTGGCCACCTGGGCACACACCTGGCTACCACTGGCTCATATTCAACTGACTGTCTACCAACACCCCCAGATTCTTTTCCATCATTAATTAACCAAAGTCAGATATTTGGGGTCCCATCCTTCTGTGGGGAAGTGTATATATATCTATTGAAACTGAGGTTAGAAGTGTGTCAGGGAGCAGTTAGGGTCAGCTGATCCTGATGGATGGGTTCTGGGAGACAATGGGTAACACATGGGCAATAGGGCAAGTCACAGACCCAGTGAGGAAGCAAGGAAGGCCTGGAGGTGAAGACTGGGTGCAACTAAGAATCCAGACCTTCAGGCAAACTTCATGGTGGCAAGGTAAGTCCAAGACAGGTCCAAGGTCAGGACAGGGCCTCATCTTATGGATCCATCCCATAACAGTGGAGCCTTTGGTGTGGATGGATTGTTGCAAAGACTGAGATCTATATCCTACAGCATTACTGAGGCAGGGCCTGTACTGAAAGAGTAACCACTGGATTTCCAGAAAAGTTGGACCCATCACTCACCCTTTAGTTGCACTTGACTCCTCTAAATTCAAGTTTGAATCATTGGTTGTGGATTTAATCAACTTTGCCCACTCACACAACTTGATCTGAAATTGAGTTTGCTGAAGGGGGCACAGTACTTTAGTAGACAGCAAGAAAGTCATAACATACTTGTGATGCAACCACACAGGTAGTCTGAATACAAAGAAATCAACTTATAGCCCTCCTTTAATATGTTTTAGATACAGGATGGAGTTTATCTTGAGGAGTAGGACTGAAGGAGTAGGAAGGCATGTACACACGGACTAGCTACCCAAGCTCTTGTTACAGATAATAGGCTCCAAGAGAAGTGATAGTATGGGTAAATGCAAGTAGCTAGTGTGATTTAAGGAGCTATGTGGTGTCCTGCCCAATCTCCAGTTGCTTTTCCAGAGAAGTATAAGAGTCTAAAAACCTGAATTGTATCTCCAGGACAGCACAGATATCTTGCATACCCCAAAATGTCTCAAATGGTTTGGTAGCTATCTTTGTGCAACAGAAACCAACTCCAGATCAACAGCTGGTAATGTTTAGATAGCTATAAAGCTGGCCGAATGTAGGTGCTTACTTCAAGGAGAGCTGAGTGGATCATAGATTTCACTACCTCTCTTGCTAATACTTCCATTGGCTTAGACATCCAAGTCACCTATAGGCCTAAATTTCAATGTCATAACCCTTGAGCTGAATACCATCGTGCTTAACAGAAAGAGTACTGAATTGAGTACTTCATATCACAGCATTTAATTTTTCCTGAAAATAATTATCTGTCATGCAGTGCACTTATTTAAATTGATAAACTGTTTCTTCCCTTAGTTCAAGATGGACTGCAGCCTTTCATGGTATTCAGGCCTGTTTTTCTCCCAATAGCTTCTATTGTCCCACTTTGTTGCTCTGAAAATTCAGCTGTACGTGGATAAGGCAATCTTGTGGAAGTTCAGCACTGGCAAAGCAGATAAAGCTTCCTGCTGGTAAAATTTCTTTAAATGTGGAGTCCACAAAATCAAGTTCTCTGAGAAAATATGCTGACGCTCTAAGAGTTAAAACTGTACTCTTGGTGAGAAATTTCAGGTATCTTAACAACCTATTTTTGCTGCAACACCAAGAAAAGCAACTGAAACAGTTGTTTTTCCAGGTTGTCACGTAGTTTGAAAGGGTTTTAAAAATAATACTTGAAGAGGTAAACTGTGTAAAAGATACAGGGGGATTAGAGGCAGAATAAAAGGCTTTTCACGGCTGATACAACTTAATGACACACTCCAGATAATTGAGAAAAAATCTCACTTGGGAGAGGAGATTAGCTCAGGCTCGTACTGGCTGTGTGCAGGGGACAACGCTTCAGTGTATTGCCTGGCTTTCCAGGGTGCGACATCCAGGCGGCCAGCAGCATGTCTAGCACACACCACACACCACGAGATGGCAGTGCCTACACACAGATCATGAAGCACTTCTAGACAGCATTTTTGACAAGCCCTTTGCTGCCTTCGCAGGCCTGTGATGAAGCAACATAGCCCTGATGCATTCCCTCCTCCTCCACATCCCATCATGTCCCCAGATGTACCATCAAGAAGGGATCAGTAACCTTTTCACAGCCCAAATACAACCTTTATCCAAAATGTTTGCATTCTGCAGGGTCATTAACCTTGTCACCACTTTGGTCCAAGTGTGCCCTTTAAACAAATTTATATAAAGAGTGGCTTTGTACATATGCAGAGTATCTTCATACAGTCCTCGACTCTAGTTTATGGCTTACACATCCTGATCCTAAATGTTTGAAAAGTAAAAGGCTTAGAAATGTTTAACAACCTTGACAGGGGTGCAGGGATATTTTGGATAAAGGCCTGGCAGAGGAGGTGGCTGGTGTGTTGCTGAGGTTGCTCAAGAACCTACGAGACACTAGGTTGGATCATTATGAGATGAGTTGTGAGGGTAACTGGAATGAGTTGGAGGCAAAAGGGACTATCTGGGGCATTAATGAAAGCTGAATGTGAATACTGATGGTATATGGGTACAAATTAGGTTTTGGGATCTGGCAGGAACAGTGGGATTGTGAGAGCTGTCAAATTGCCTAAGGAAACTGAAGACTGGATGACTGATGGAAAGATCCTCCATGGTGTATTTGGACCTATCACCTTTCCTTGCCATTATTTCTCCTTTCCTTGGATCCTTGGTTCAGTAAAGAAGCTTCCCAGAAATAAAGGAAGAGGATATTTAGTGAGATTTAAGTCAAATGCAGGTGATCCTGGGAGCTTAGCTGGGAAGTGTGAATTGCTGTGTGATACAAGATGGCTGAAACATCCACCAAATAAAGTACGAACTTAGGTGGGAGAGAAAATAAAGGAGAGATTGCACTGGGAGAAACCTAAACCTCAGCTCAGGTTGTTTTTGAAAGAACCAAAGCCTGCCAAAAGCAGAAGTGTAATTCACTCCAGCTTTGTTCCTCCTCAGAGGCAGATGAAGAGATACGGCTCAATTTCTTCATGTAGGCAACTCAGTAACATTTAACACAACTGCTTCCTCAAGAAAACATTCAGAAGTAGTCAGATACCTCAACTAATGGTATTCTCTCAAAAATGGATAGAAACAGGACACCACAGAGTACCACTGTGTCTTATTGATGGTTTCTTGGAAGGGGAGTGGGGCATTCACTCAGGTTATAGGATCATACAACATATACTTTTTTATTGGGTGAAGAGGTTAAAATTGCATATATCCATTGGCTTCAAAACTGTATCCATAATAAACGTAATTATAAGACTGTCCTTTTTTTTTTTTTTTTTAATAAAGTCTCAATTGAAGTACCCAAACTGACTTACTTTAATGAAAAATTACTCACTCAAACCAGCTGTAATTATCCCTTACATTTTATAAGTGTACATCATACAAATGTGATCACATCACTATGGTAAGCAACAACACAGGAGCAAGGAATACTTTTACAAAGAAAACCAATAAGGAGGTCAGAATAGACAAAATGACACATTATAGAGGGCATCCGATTCATTGGGAAAGTAGGGTAAATGCCTAACTAATGAAGGACTGATCTGAATTATACATTCAGAAATCTGGGCAACTCATCTCTGCTCTAACAGTGGAATGAGAGACGAAGCACCTAAAACCACCAAAGAAGTTTCCACAAAGTCAAATGTCCCCTGGCCTAAATAATTAACCAAGAATACAGTAAAATGAGAGACCAGAGCACTACTTCTTATAACTAAAGTGATATTGTAGTTCACAGAAAGCCACTGTGTA
The DNA here is from genome assembly GCA_013400375.1 of Thinocorus orbignyianus. NCBI lineage: Eukaryota > Metazoa > Chordata > Aves > Ciconiiformes > Thinocoridae > Thinocorus > Thinocorus orbignyianus. Next base: position 1,121,548 of record VXBW01006790.1, read on the forward strand.
CTTGAATGGCCATGGTGTCTAGCAGTGCTTTCAAATTTGGATGCAGGTTGTCCTGAAGATGGTCCTATCTTGAAAGGAACTACAGCTGTGTTCAGTGTACCTTGTGTGCCCTTTCTTTACTTTTGGAGAGTTTGAGGTAGTGTCCAACTCAGTTCTGAAGAAAGAATAAGGCCACCCAAAGATGCAAAATAGAACGAACAAACGTGCTTGCTAGACCATATTTGGCTTCACGAACCCAGAAATATCATTGAGTGGAGAGAAAATGAACTAAGAAATGATGGACAACACTGAGATAATCACAGCAATCACATCAGATCAGTCCTCAGAAAGAGGCCCTGTCACGGTTTAGCCCCGGCGGCAACAAAAGTGCCACGTGGCAGTCCCTTGGCTCCGCCCCCCAGCGGTGTGGAGAGGATGAGAAAGAAAAGGCAGACTCGTGGGTTGAGATAAAAACTGTTTACCAGAACAAGAGGTATTACAGGGAAACAGTAACACAGTCGGAGGATACAAACACCAACACATACCGACCGCACCCTGTGCCGCCCTGGCCGCCACCGACACCGCTGAGCGCACCCCGGCGCCGCCCGCCCATATATACGCCTACGCCGTGATGTCACCACGCCCACTCCCCGTTGTGGCCCCTCCCCTCCCCGGCTGGCTCCCTGCTGCCCCTGGGCCTGGCACACATGGGGTGGAATAGCTGTGCCGGATAGAGACAGGGGAGAATCAACCCCGTCCCTGCTGGAAACCAGGACAGGTCCCAAAAAAAGCATAAAAGCACAGTTTAATCCTGCATTTCATTGATGGATGCAGCCAACCTTCAAGGTTATGCTGGCAGAAGGTCTGTTCCAGGTACACAAGAACCAGTATCCAGGCACTAAAACTGGATCTGTAAGTTATTCTGAGCCAGCCTTCAAGGTTATGGTGATAGAAGGTCTGTTCCAGGTACACAAGGACCAGTATCTGGACACTAAGACTAGGTCTGTAAGATATTCTGAGCTCAAGGTAGTGCAGCTGACATACTGGGTTGGGTTTGCTGCGTTCCTGCTTCGTATATAAATAACCTCCCTAATGTTCAATTACTCCATGTTTTCCCACAGACAAGAAAGGGCTTGGGGTCCTCTGGACTAACTTAATCTTGCAGTTCACCAGGTGTGGAAGAAAACACCCCAAGCAGATAGTGTAAGCTGTTCTTTTTTGTGTGTCACTTGAACCACCTTGATATTCTTTTTAAAGAAGATTGCTTAGCAAGTTTCTGTGTGTAATTTCAATTAAGTTGTCTGAGGTTGGCTCAGAACAACTAGTAAAACATCACTAAGCATTATGTCAAACCTTTGCCACCACATAACTGTTTCAAATTAAGACTGGGAATAGTGGTCTTCAAAATTGGAATATTTGGGAAACACTAACAAAGACATGACAAACACTGGGCCTGGGAGGAATTCCAGTTCCTTTTTTCCAGGGGTGCTAATCTGTTGATTCAAACTAGCTCAAGGTCTGTCTTTCCACAATCTAGCAAGTGGGTTTTATACACTGAAGGAGAGAGAGAACCAGGGTTGTGAGACTGATCTGTAACAGGTGAGAAAAGCAGCTCACATTCAGGACAAGACATTCACAGAAGGCTCTTGATGCTAATGGAAAGTCATAGAGGATCCAAACTGACCACGTCTTAGGTAGTATGTTACAACATCACAGCAACTCATCCTGCTAGAGAAGCTCAGACAGTAGTTACACCTTTCTGGTACCCGGATGTTTTCCTTTTTGGGCTGATTTTTTCAAGCAGTGACAACTGAGTGACGTAGTTGACTGGACTGTTTTCTCTGGACAATGTCCCGTGTTTGTGTGTGAAGTTCAGGTATTCTTGATACTGCCATTTGCACAGTTGCTTCTTCAGTTCACTTTGAACCTATAGAAAAGGAATTTAAAAACAAAGAATCAGAAAAGTAACACTTAGTCAACATTGAAGGTAGAATATGCCAAAAGGTCTGCCTGACTGCTTAGCCCATATGCAAAAAGGCACTCAAATCAATCAGAAGATTAAGACTTAACACATTTTTAGAATAATCGGGAGAGGGAGAGGGAGAGGGAAAGAACTCACTAGGAGAAAATAAACCTAAAGGAAGTAAGCAGTATTACAAGCTTTCCATTGAGACATCATCATGATAGCAATCAGACACAAAGCAAGAAAACAGTCCCCTGACAAGAAAGTCACCGACCGTTTGAGAAGGGTCATTGCTTCAAAGCTTATTTTGTGTCTTTTGTCAGAACCATATGAATAGAAATTAAGTCAACAAAGCTACCAAAGGG